>VYXF01003595.1:517413-569713 GCA_013397295.1 Polioptila caerulea
AAAAAGAAAAAAACCAGAAAAAAAAAAAAAAAAAAAAAAATCACACTACAGACATTTGCAAATACTTTTCCCGCAAGTCCGAGTACAGGACCTCTGTCTAAATTCAGTAGCCTCACTGGCTCTGCCTGTGTCAGCAAGCCAGGTGTAAGCAGGCAACCTCCTAGCCCTGCCAAGCTGCTGTGCTGGTCCCTGGCACATGTTTGGCTCAGGTCAGTTACTGTTTTCCCAGGCAGCAGTTACAGGTCACAGGTTGCTCCCAGGGTCCCATTGGATATGATCCCTCTTTTAAGAACACAAGAAAAGTTTAGATGTAAGGACATGAGATTTGCTATGCCATTTGACCTTAGAATCAGGAAATGGTCATGGGCACAGTTTATTGAACAATCAAGATAACTGCTATTATGTCCCCTGATATATACCTTGAAGGGCATAGAGACCTGCTCCTGAAGCATGGATTTCTATGTATCAGGAGTCCTCTGTGAAGAGAAAACGTCTTAATGGCTCAAACAGCAGGGAGGAAAATACAGAATCTTTTTAAAAATAAAGCAATAAACCTGTTTATCCTTGCACTTTCTCTGAGCACTCTTTCTGTTTTGTGTGCAGGACACAGCATCAAGGAACTCTATGTCAAGCTGGACATGATCATGAACGGAAAGACTGTCTTAACCTACTCAGAGACGCTTTGCGGGCCAGGTCATTCGAAGCTTATTTTCTGCGGAAAGAAGAAAGGAGGTAATTTAGGTAGCACTCTAAGTGTTTGATGGCTACTGAATACTCCAAGCAGGATGCACCCGCTGAGCTGTTGACTGCACCAATACATTGTAAATGTTCTGTTTACTTCACCAGCGTGTTAATGGGTGACAGGAACACAGTAGGACAGAGACATTTTAATTTAAGGGCCTGCTTTTCCCCCCTACCTGTTTGTTTGCTTCACTTTTAATCACAGAATATTGCACGCACATGGGATTGCAAGTCCATTAAAAATAACTGGTTATGTGAGCCCCATCCACCAGCCGAGAGGTTCATAAGCCCTATTTAGGGGCACGTGCTCTTCATGTGAGCAAGAAGTATGACAAAAATAAAGGCTAGTTCTGCAAAAGAAATGGCTGAGCAAACAAACAGCCATTCTGAACATGTTCTTCATTATTAAGCAAGTCACACTTCTTGTCTTTAAAGGCAATTCTTTAATCACTTTATGAGGAAATATGCTTGAATAAGGATATTTGGAACAAGATACTGTTTGCTACCATCTATGGTTTGCATCTTGTTTCTGTTCAACGTGTGCCTTATGCAGCAGTCAGACGAATTCAGCTCACGGCAGTCACACTGGCAGCTGGTGAAGACTTGCTCTAGTTGGTTTAAAGTGCTATTTCTTGCCCCCAGAAAACAGGCATCTTTGGGCCCCGGTGAGCCTGGGCACCTCGAGGCCCCTTCTGCCACAACCTAGGCCAGGCAGTGCCAAGTTAGCTGTGCCACGTCTGGAGGAGCAATGGTAATGCTTCTGGACTGCAGTAGCCACGTATCCAGTAATTTTTAAATCACTCTTACATCATGACCATCTATTTAGGCTGATTTTATAAAAAACAGGTAGAGCCACAGAGAAGTTTGAGTTGTCAGAGCACCAGTTAGTTACAGAAGCTCTGCCTTCCTTCCATTCACTCGCGTTTTCAAGCTGATAACTCTGCAATAACTCATGTGCAAGGGCCATGAGTTTAAAGACCATGCACAGCACTACTGCTAAGACAGCCCCTGGAAAATTACTAAGACACTTCACGCTGCACAAAACTATCACAAAGAATAATAGAGAAATGCTGCATGAGCAACCAATTATGTAAATCCTGTAAGCCAGATAGACAAAAAAATTAAATTCAGAAGTTTCTTCAATTGTGTATTGAATTACAAGAGGAGAAAACCCACCCACAGACCTACTGAAAAACTATCTTATTCTGATGAAGTACTTAATAACATCCTTTAGTGAATACATTAAGGAGAAGTAGAGTCAGTCCTGAGCTGAGCACAAACTGCTATTCACACATTAATCTACAAAGCCAAAACCTCCTGGAGTTTCCAAGTCTCTTAATCTTAAACTGAGAGGCAATTGTTTCTGCTAATTGAAGTACATTATGATATAAACACGTAGTTGGTTGTTTAAATAATACTATATATCTTCATTTAGAAGTATCCCTACTTTGGTGCAAAGATGTCTGTTTTGCACTTTTTAATGCACACCCTCTCATTCAGTAGCTGTTTTTATTTAGTAATTAAGTCACAGTGGGAAAGAAGTGAACTTTCTTAGACAGGTTCAAACTGAAAATGGGGCATTTCTTGATTAGTTGACAGTTGAATCTACCCCATGATTTCGGACAGAGAATTGAGCTGAAGACCAACTTGAGGTGGTTCAGGCATAATTTACCATATTAGCACAGCTGTAAATCTGATCTAATGCCTATGCAGGAAGGACAATTTGTGAATGGGCAAGTATGCAGACTACTAAAACACAGGAGAGTAAAGAGCCCTTTCCACTGAAGCTTTTCATGGAGAGCCTCTTTTTCCCTGTTGCATGTATTTCCAACATCTGGCCAGACTTGACCTGAGTTTAAATATAGTTTCACGCAGAATTTGCTTGTGTCTCACAAGGAGGCCAAAAATTGCCTGCTCCTCCCTCTCCCAAAATTAGACAGAACATCATCCTTCTACAGGTTTTGTTGATCCACTTACTTGTGGGGAAAAGCAGAGCAGAAGTCACAAAAAAAAAAAGATACTTTTAGGAACTGGATGAGGCAAAGTCTTAGTTATTTGTGGAAAGTTTTGTTTTTTCTTTTATTTATGCTCTCCTATAATGCTACAGTTTTTTCATTACTGGAAAGACTCTCTGTGCTGGAAAGATTTAATATAGCTGGAGATTTCACATTCATCATAATCATATAGTATTTACTATTTTTGTTAATCAAAGGTCATGTCTGGCACTGCTCACTTGGACTCAAACAAGATTCCAAGATCTTTTTCTTTGAGCTATATGTCTGTGGTGAAGTTGTTAGCCCAAAGTTTGCAAGGAAATTTGCCATTGTCTATTTAGGAACAATAGCAACAAAATTGCTAAATTCTTTGTGGTATGACATGAACTCAGGCCTTCCTCTTTTTTAGTAGAAAGTGCTGTATTCCCCATTTCCTCCAAAGAAAACAGTTACATAAGATTTAACAGATTTCCCAATGCAATCACTACAATCAGAGTGGAAGATCTAGAGTAATATTAAGCAATGTGCCAACCACATCTTGCAGGCTTAAGCAAAGCTACCTGACAAAAAGAGAGCTGTATCCTTTGCAAGTTTTCTTTTGGGCTCAACTGACAGAGGCACCATCAGAGCACTTGCACAATTCCTTCCACGCTCCCCAAACCATAGAGAAACCCCCACCTTGCTTCAGACCTCCATTCTTTTACATTATTGTCCCTTTCAGTAGGTGCTACAGTGAGCAAGTTTCTAAAATAGCATTTGTGAATAAAAGTAGAGAACATAACATGAATTAAAAGACCGGCTATCACATCGAGAATGTAGGTAGCTGTTTCTGAGAAAGCAGCTGTACCACAAAACTAGGTCTTTGGGCTGACACACAATGCCATCTTGCTTAGCCCCTTCATCTCACCTTTTCCTCATCAGTAAAAGGAGCATATCTTTCTCACCTGGCCATGTATTTACAGGTGGTTTTTCCCACTCAACTATATATCTGTTGCTGGCAGTTATTCACATTGTTCCTACATCCGTAGCACCCACAGAAGCTGTGTGTCAGTTGCATGGGTGCAAGATTGTGTCCTAGAAGAACTCCAATGTGGAGTATTGAAGTTCTAAAAATATTTAAAACATAGAAAAAGGAAGAGGTGGGTGCAGATGTACAGGGCCTTTATATAGTACAAGAGTGTGAGAACGCATAAAGATTTTCAGTGAAAGGAAGATTTGAGAAAGAGGAGTGAGAATTTCATTATAGGTGTTTAGTCAGGAAGGAGAGGCATCTTCATGACAAATGATAACTAGTAATTTGAAGTAATCCTCAGGAAGTTCTTACTTCCTCATTTGAAAGCTCTGCCTCAGACTGGAAGCTACAAACGGCAGGCTCTCTAGCAATGAAAAGGACTAAGTGACTTTTGGTAGAAACAACAGGGAAAAGCTGCTACAAAAATACAGTAGTATCACCTTGATTCAGTGGTACATTAGAAATATTTTCTAGGCAGCTCTACAGAAATCACTTTCAGATAAATCTATAAGAAAAAAGGGTTGAAAGCACATCACTGATGACTTGACAGGTACCATAAATTACCAGCAGACCAGAAAAGAAAAAGAGGAATATTTGATTGGAAAAACACAGTCATGGTTTATGCTCTACCAAATGTGTGAGCAGTTTTTGCAACCACATTTGGGCTTTTCTCTAGGAAGACCACAGAATTATTTCAATGAGATAGGCTCAGTGTTTGTGACAGTTGCTGCTGCAGATGCGTTCATCTTCTTTCAACGGAGGAATATAAAAATGAACATGTGGAGAAAAAAAATGCATATTAAGGATGCTGTGATAAACGGCAGTCCTTCAAGCCTTGAAGGATGTTTACACTGCTGGAGACATAGCAGAAATCCCCATGCAACTGGAACTGGAACTTTGAAAAGCCTGATACACTGAGGAGGTTTCCATGGTCCAAAGTGAATATGAATGATAAAATTCAGCAGATTTATGAATCCATAGTATTCCCTGACAAGTCTCAACTAGCTGAAAATGAAAGCTGCCCTTGCTTTCCTGTAAGGACATACTTTCAAAGCAGCATAGTTTCTCCCTCCCCATTGAGGCAAGGAAGGTTACAGGAGTTTTACAAAGGACTGATTGCAGAACCACTGCATTCTTGAAGTTGTAAAGGGCATTTGACGGTCATTTAATCCAGTTCCACCTACTTCAAACAGGGCCATCTGACAGCCAGTTGCCCAGGACCGTGTCCAGGGCAAAGTTTTTAGATATATCCAAGTACAGATGCTCTACAACCTCTCTGTACAACCTCTGCCAGTGCTCAGTCANGCTCACTCACCCTCACAGTAAAAAAAAATCTTGCCTGTTGTTCAGAGAAACATCCCATGTTATAGTTTGTGCCCACTGCCTCTTTGCCCTACCACTAGGCACCAGTAGAGAGAGCCTGGCTCCCTCCTCTTTTACAACCTCACTTCAGGTATTTGTACTTATTGATGTTCTGTCCTCTAATGTTTTTGTTCTCTAGGCTGAATAGTCCCAGCTCCTTCAGTCTCCTCACTGGAGAGGTGTTCTAGTCCCTTAATTATATCAGTGGCCTTTCACTGGACTCTCTCCAGTAGCTCCATATGATTCAGCTGTGAGCCACTGCAAGACCCGTGGTTAAAAAGAGCTAAATAAGGGTAAAGCTGGAGCATAAAGCTGTAAATGTGGACCTTAAACTGGTCCACACAGCACCTGCTCTTCCACATTTGAAGGCTCCCTAGAAGATAATACAGCCCAAGACAGTGATTTCTTTGATAACTAAACAAAGACAAAGCTACAACACACCAGAGCAATCAAGGGAAACTTCTCAGAGTGGGCTGAGGCAGAGCCCTGAGACTACATTCATCTAGTGAAGTGTGTGGGGAAAAATAGCTTCTACCTACACTAGAGGAGAGATTAGCATTGCCATCATTTCAGAAGCAAATTTATGGCCTGATGACACCTACTTCATTTTAAAATACAGACTTTGCAGAGCCAGAATGCTGCATCTAAGTTTTTAGATTCTGGATGGCTTTCTGAGAGCCTAGATGAGATCCTAACAAGCCACATGATCCAAGAGACGCTTCCATGTTCCTGTGCAGGTCTTTGGGTTCACAGCCCAGTTTCCTCTCCACTCTCCTCTGCTGTCATCCAAGATTTGCTAGGCTGTGAGTCGACTGAAGAAAAGGTAGTCCTACAAGGCTCTCTACTGAGCAAAAGGACACACAAAGCACGAGCCTTACCACTGCGTGGTCCACACCACCCTGAGGGGGCAGCTCCCAATATGTATGCCTTAGATCACATCGACAACACAGCTCAAGTCCCAGCGGAGTCACTCATCCCCTAACTTATGCAGTCTTTGGTGCCTTTAATTCCCATTTAGAGTCTATTAAAGCTGTGAACCGAGAGGTGGGCTGTACTGTATTTTTAAAATTTTTGAGTCACCGCTCTCTGCAGTGGAGATGTGTCAGACTCCTGGGCTCTTGCTTCGTGCACAGAAGCTAGTGGCGATGGTGACTGCTCTCTGAAAACAGCAAGACTTCTTGCTGTCCAAATGAATTAGCCAGGGATGCAGAAGGGAGTGAGTACAGTACAATTACTGTTGAATAGTTGATCAGTTTGAGACTGACAAACCAAGACATACTTATTCTGCTCTCTGTTTTGGGATTAGGTTTTTCAGGGCAACACTGAGTTGTTTTGCATCTTCCCCACCTCCCAGGATCATCAAGGCATTACATTAAACAAACTTCTCATTAATGCAAAGGTGTAGAACATTGGTGATATCTCAGGTTTCTCCTTTTCCTAGTTTATCTTATGGTCAGGATTCTTTCATATAATTTTTTACAAGACTAACATTTCATGTCATATATGGGAAGAACTTCCATGGACTGTTTTCCAAGTCCATGCACGGTGAGATGGACCATACAATCTAAAGATGTTACAAAGCTTTTATCCAACCTTTCACAAGAAACAGTTTTAACCAACAGTGAGACAAGACTAAAACAACTCTCTAGAAGTGACAAGCATCAAAATGCCAGCACATACTCATATAAACATGATGAAACACTTACTCCTCTGTCACTGTCAAAGTAAGGAATATTTCATGACACCTACAAAAAAAAAAAAGAATCCTTAAACAGTTCTTAGATTTTTCCATGACTTGTGTGGGGCAAGTTGTGCAAGAAATTCTGAAATACTGAAACATCTACAAGTTTTATTTTGAGTCAAGTCTGCACAGTTTGGCCCAGTAAGCTATGAAAAAGTAGGAGGAACTGCAGAACAGCTTGCTAATTCTCTCCATTAATGCTAAAGTTGCCCTTTCTTCAACAGCCAAGAGCAGGCATGCCTTGTACGATTAAGGAGATGAGGATTGGAAGGTGGAACTCCCAGGCTCTATTCCAGTCACTAACACAGTTGTGATGACTTTAATACCTCATGTAACTTCTTGATGAACACTCCCTTAGCAGAGAGACAGACATGTTCTTATTACTTTAAATAAGTAATCAGCAAGCAGTCAGAAGTCCACACCTACACAAACACTCTGCTCATATGGTTTTTCTAAAAGTTACCAAAACAGTACATTTCGACTACTGGAGCTGCAGGTGTTAAATAGTTCATGCTAAAGGACTTGAGTCTGGCAGTGCTCCCCTCCCTCTTCATTTTCAGGATGTGTGATGACATAGGAATGCCCACCGAGTTGTGCAAAGACATGCTCTCCTTCTCCATTCACATGGGCTGCAGATGCTCCTTGAGCCCAAGCTCTGTCTTGCTTTCCCCACAAGGCAGTCTGTCTCCTGATATTTCCCTCTAGAGGGCTGTTGCAGGACTGTGTATGGAGCATTTTGCAGTTCCATCATATTTGTCACTGGAGGCTTTGAAATGCCATTACAAAAAAAGCAGCTATGAAGCAGCTGACTTTTTCCTTCTTTTTCTGCATGTCTAACCATCCATCACCATTGTTGCTTTGCAGAGCATGTCTATTATGAGGGACCAGTCACTCTGGGAATCAAAGAAATCCCTCAGGTAAGTTGGTCACAGCTGTGTTCCCAGGCAGAAGGGCTTTCCAGATGAAGTATGGTCAGAGGACTACCAGCAATCACACCAGCACATTCCAGGCTTCCCCAGCTGGCACACTGGATCTGAGAGTGTTTTATATGAATAATCCTTTCCAATATGAAATTAAATGGCTTTGCTTATAAAGAGTTACAGAGGCACTACTATCCAGAGACAAAGGGTTTTTTTCAGGATAGCAGATCTCTATACCAGGATTAAGTGAGACAGCCATAGAGTTCTTTAGTAGGCTCCCCCTCTCTTACTCTTAAAATAGCAAGAAAGGAAGCAGTTCCAGGGGACTCCCAAGAGACCAAGGCTGCAATTTTGCTCAGTCCTTAGTGGACTGAACAATTTGGAGAAGCTCATTCATCCTCTCTGGCTATAAAGGCAATTCAGATAGCTATTGTAAGTGAACATGTTCCACTGTACATACATGGTGTCAGGCAGAGGGGCCAAGGTCTTCTAGGTGGCAACTGAAGGTACAAGTTATTAGGCCAAGAACACTTTCTCTGGATTTATGGAGCCTTAAAGTAAGAAAATAATTTCTTAGGAAGGTGAGAAAACAGGCAGTACTCTAGGCACTGCTCTGAATTTCCTGATCATCGATTACAGATGCTTTTTACTGGTAGCCTTCTCCACACACAGCTAAGTCTCATCCTAGAAGTTCAACCAAATCACACTGCAAAAAAAGATATATCTCAAATGCTGAATTCAACAGTCTCTTAACTGGGCATGGCATGAAGATGTATTTGATCAGTATATAACAAAGGATTTTTTAGAGACATACAACGAAGAGATTGGATTGAAGGGAAGAAGGCAAAGTCTTTGATTATCAAGGCATCTTGTTGAGAATGTGGCAAAGAAAGGATCACAGTCACCACTGCAAAAGCATAGAGTTCGGGTGGTCAGTCAAATACTCCTTAGATTTACTCAGAGAGGCACAGCATGAGCTCTCAGTTCTTCAGCAGCAGACATAAAACGTATGTCAGAGGCTCAAAGATGAGGTCTGAGATCTGCTCAGCACTGGATTGCTCCAGGCAGGAAAAGAAAACAGGATCAGAACAGGGATACAGAACAAAGACATAAGTCCCAAAGAACGAGGCTTGCCAAGACCTGCAGAAGTGATAACAAGGACAGCTGGCTTCTGGGAGGATCGAACCTCCGTAAGTGTCACCATCTCATATCTCAGTCTTCCTTTGGTGAGAGCAGCAACCAGGACCTTCATTTTCCCAAGGCTTTCACACAGGGAGATGGACCCTCTTTATGCAGGCTGTTATCCCACCCTAACCAGCCTGCTTCCCTAAAGGCTATACCTACAGAGGCTGGGTTGAGCATTGCCTTTTGATGTCTCATATAGGAGTGCCTGAACTCACATCAATCAGCATCCTGCCCCAGGAGCAGCTTTACTAACATACTTGAGTAGTAAAGCCTCAAGACAAACTGAAGAATAGGTCTTTAAACCAAGAAGAAGCCATAGAAACATGCAAAAGACCAGTAAAACTCCAGTTCTGGCAAATTAGTTGAATTTTCAACTAGTTTCTGGAGCCAGAAATTCCAAAACTGATCACAAGCCTCTTTTAATAACATTTTTCACCACAAGCAAAAAATTATTCTGAAGGAGAAAAAAGAATTCTAATCACTAATAAGCAATGGAAATTAGTTACTATGAAGTCTCTTCCATGAATTAGACTATAAGCTTTTAGAGAGTTAATATGCTTGTGAGAAAAGGAATAGGAAGAATTTTTTGTTAATTAATCAATCAGGCAAATAACACCATGCTGCCATGCTGACAAAAAGGAATGATTCTATACAGCAGTCGTCTTCTGCTCATTGCAAAGAACAGCCTCATCCAGGGAGCCTGAGAGATGTTTGCATGCTCCACACAGGAATTACAACCAAGCTCTGTTCTCAAGAGCATGTTGCCACTGGGCTTCTCTCTAAATTTAGATTTTACTCTTAACTTGAACCTCTCTGTGAGGACACAGGTCAGATATTGCTTTAAAAATCCCATTGTAAAAGGTAAATACCAAGAAGCCTGACTCATTTTAGCCATGCTTCCTTCTACTCCACAACCAGAAGGGCTCTAAACAGGGCAAGAGCATTTTGTGGTTCAAAGCCAGGAGGTCACTGCTGCCAACCTCTCCTACCCCACATTTTGCTTCCCTCCATGCTCCAGCAAAAAAACCCAGAAATAATTACTGCAGTGCCAGCAATATACAGTGAATAAAATCTAGTTCACCTCTTCTTCCAAATCTGTAAAAGCCACCTTGGTCACCTCCCTGTTCACCCATTTTGACCAATACAAGATAGCCATGGCTTCTTTAAGGTTCCGATTTTTTTTTGCACTGTAATGGTCTAAATTCTCCCCAAAGCCTGAATTCATAATTTCAACTACAGAATTGGAAATTAGACTGCTTCTTGTTTCATTATATAGGAATTCATTATAGATTGAGTCATTTATACACACACTTCCCTCAGTGTGCTCTGTTATAAAAATTCATATCAATAACACTGAACAACAAGATCCATGTAAGAGAAGTGTCAGGGAACTGAGCGCCTCTTTTTCCAGTTACTGAACAGCATAGGTCATATTGTGCTTGCTTATAAGAATCATGAGAACTTATATAGATTTGAAGGGATTTTTTTTTTTATGCAGCAAAACATTTCATGATCCTTGCACTGTTTAATTTTCAATTTGTGCTGTCAGCATTTATATCCCTGAGGAGAGTATTTTGGCAGAAAACATGGGCACGTCCTTTACCACCTCTGAAACATTTGGACCAGGAAGGTTTTGGAGGAACTTGATGGGAAAAGCATTGTTCTGTTTCTAGAAAGAGGAATCAGAAATTTAGGCAGTTATGTAGTACTGATGGGCTAATCTCTTGCTTTGCATTTGTCTCATACAGGGAGAGTACACTCTTTCAGCAAAGCTGACTAATCAAGATCACGTCACTGTCGCTTGTGCCGATTTTACTGTGAAAAATTATTTAGACTATTATTAGCAACAAACCAATTTCATGAAAGCTACCAACTACCAAAACTATTCAAGTCAAGTAGGCTGCTTGCATGCTACAACGACTCTGAAGAAAATAATCCTCACATGGTGATTCTGATGCTGTTCCTCTTTATAATTTGCTATTTTCAAGAAGCTACTAGATCCTCTAGTGGTAATTTTATCTCTAAATGCACACTGTAGCCTACTTTTTTCTTCTAATATATACAGCTGTAAGAAGAAAGTATCCAATACCAACACTCTCATCTTAGGATGAAAATAGCATGAGGCAGAACAGGCGAGAGCCTAAACACTTTTTTGCAGTAAGTTATGGAGGCATCCATTTCTAACACAGGCTAGAAGATGACTTTCACATATATCACATATTATGCAGTTACAGAACTCAACATCTTAAATCTTCTCTGGAGCCTGTCTGGAGATTCCACTAGCACAGCTTTTGTTATAACCACAGAACAAAAGAAAATAGAATTAACATGTCTCTTTTCAAGTGATTGGTGTCCTGTCATTGGATTCATATCATTCTAGTCTTCTGGAGTCTACCTGGAATTTTTTGTTCTGTAATGTCTTTTAAGTGATGTGTGGATCATTCTGTACCTAGGCTATGTGCTCTCCTTGCTTCTCAATAAATTCATAATGAAAGACTGTTTTGTCTCATTTTTTTTTCATGATTCTACAATCTCTCCAAAGTTTAAGGGGGAATGGGATGATGAGGGAAACCCATTTTAAATATGAAGTATCAGACATGTTTACATGTATTCTATATTCACAGAGGACAAACTTTGAAGCCCCAGGAGAAATAACATGAATGATATTCCAAGTGCAGCACATCCCCAAACCATCTCATTCTGGGAGCCTTTGTAGCTGGCATAGCTGATGGGTAGATAGATAACGAAGCATAGGGCAGCACATGGGATTAGGAACTTGGGTTGGAGAGTGTTTGGGATCCTGCCCTGGAGAAGGGCTGAGTTATGATTTGAAAAAAGCATGGGCAGGAATCAGAGACAAGAGGCTCCTGGAGCTGAGCACACGTTTACAAAGGCCAGTAACAAGCATTGGGCTGCATGCCTCATGCTGGAGAGGTCCAGCATGTACAGCTGGAGCAGCTGTGGATCACATCTGGCCACCCAGGAGCTCTGACATATGGCCTCCATCCTACACACCCACATTCTGCAGCTCAAACAAATTCCTGAGCAGCCAAAGAATCCCTGGTGCACAGATGACCAACACCTCAGAGCGGCCAAGAGCTAGAAGCAAGGGAGAGTCTCTTGTTTTCTTCTTGTGCAGCAAACTCTCACCTGCTATCCCAGCCACAGAGACCAAGTCTGAGACCTGCTCACACAGGGACGCTTACCACAGCTGAACATGGACCAGCAGGCACACAAGATGGGTTAGAGCACATTAAATACACTGCACTTTCAGCCCATTTCCGTGACACCCTGGTTTGGAGAGGCGGAAAAAGAAGAAAAGAGAAAAGAGAGAAGGCCAAGGTGTTCATCACTGCCACTCCCCAAATCAGGTTTCAAATTATGCTGTTTTGGAAACAATTCATCCAAAACACCATCACTGCTGCATTTTAGGTCCACATAAACAATAAAATAGTATCACTATACAGACACAGGAACTTTTTCTTTCTCCTCATGCCAGCAGCTCTTCAAATCCATCTGAGCCCCATGATTCCCATGAGATATCAGAAGAGCCATACTTTGAGGAGAAGCTAAGAAAACTCCATTCAACAGCAGCATTCATGAAAGAGTCCACTTGCTCAGCTCTGTTTCACTGCAATCACACCACAAAAGCATTACAAAAACCCAGATTCCTGCCACCAAGCTTTTTGGTCTGTTATCTGATGAAAGACTGAGCAGATTAAAAACAGACACAGTGCTAGTTCAAGCACTTGTATTTGAAACTGATCCCATAATAGCCAAGATCCTCTTAGCCAAATTCACCAGGCTCCTTATAGCCTTGGGCACATCTGAATGGGGGCCCCAGGCCCACCACAGCAAACAAGCCAGCCTTTGCCTCCACACAGTACAGAGGCTCCCCCAGAGCATCTGTAGCAGAATCAGCTGTAAGAAGTCTCAGCTGACCAAAAAATAGGAATTCAATCTCTAAAGCATCGTACTTCTGGCCCTTGAGGTCTTCTGACCCTTCACTGTCCACCTCACACACAAACATTGCAGAGCCTCACTCCCAGCGCCAGCTGAACATCATTTGGCCGTCACAAAAACTGCTTGCCCTTTTTCTATGGGAATTAAACTGCAAAACCAGGACTACATCTTAAGCCCACATTCTACCTCTTAACCTGGAGCTTCTTCCATAGCAGGAGAAAGGTATGTTTGTCATACCACAGAGACAGGGAGATTTGCTGTCTAAAGATCATTCAGGGTTTGGCAGCTCAAGATCTCTGCTGTCCTCTAAATTTAAAAAGGGCCTTACTCCTTCAGCTTAAGAATTGCCTTTGGTTCTTCCATGAATTCCTGTTTCTAATCAGACACCATTTCGGCATGGTCAAGCAACAAAACCAGACTTCATCTTCACTGATCCCAGCACAGCAAAAGAATCCCTTGCTGTCCCAGAAGATCTGTGGTGTATTCATGCTATCACACCTGAATTCTAGTACATCTGGCAGCTACTGCAGTTATCTTTCTGAAGGAGACTCAAAAAGCTTAGTAAGGGCTCTGTAGCAACAACCAGGCTCTGAACACAGCTCAGCTGAGGTGTGAGCAATATCCTCCAGGAATGCACAGCCTGAGCAAGAAGGTGGTGGGGTTTTGCTGAAACAAAGATCTGCACATTTCCACACAGATGTCCTTGAAGTGGGGTATGAGGCACAAGTGAACCCCATGGTCAGATTCTGGGCCAGATTCTCAGCCCTTGCTGGCAAGATTGCCTGACTTGGAAGTGTCTTTATGCTGTTACTTCTGTTATGTTGAAAGATGCTACTCCTTCCACAAAGATCCATTGCTTAAATTTCTCATATACCATCTCCTATGCTCTCCAGTGCAGCCCTAAAATAATCTCAGTGTGGCTGCATTTTGTTATTTTGATGTTCTGCAGCATGAGAAAAGAGAGTAGGGAGAGCAGGAACATCTAAATGGTGTTATTCCAACTGAAATCAAGTTTTTCTCCCAAAAGACACAGGGAAGGTAAAGTATGAATTTATCTTTACCCTCAGCCCTCATGTAATGGACCATGATGAAGAATCCACCTAGAGCATAAATGCCAATCTCTTTCGTGGATCATTCTGAAGTAACCTTCCCAGGACTGACAAATGCTTCAGAGAGACAGATGGGATGGGAGTCTGCTCCCCTGGAGCTCCCACAGGGCTCAGGCAAACACAATGATCAGTGTGCTACAAATACACTCACAGATCAGCTAAAGCTGAGATAAAACAGCTACTACAATGTTTCTACCAAGTCATGCACGCCCCAGTCACAGGGACTTCTGTGTCCCAGCAGGCAAAGTCCCAGACTGCCAGACACGAACAGATCTCCCACCACTCCTTCATACCAGCGCATCCCTTGTGCAGTGTGAAGCTCCACCCACAAATCCAGCTCTCACCCAGCCTCCTTACAGGGCTGTAACTGCTGAGACCCTCATTTCTGTGCAGCAGTAGGATGGGGCACATGCTACAGGGATCAACCAGCCAAGAAAAGGAAAGCCTTCCCAGACCTCACATACGGATGCAGAACCTTCCTCATACAGGGCAAGAATGCTGACTGTAGCAGATATGAGGGCAGAAAGCCACACATTTTACCCTGGGAGAGCAAGGGGGAAGTCTTGCTTGAATTGCTCTGTCAGCCTTACAGATTGCTTCCGTTTCCCCTCAACACCCACACTTCCAGAAGGCCTCAAAAACAAGCACTCTGGCCTAGCATTGGCTGGATAATCCAGAGCTATTTAAACATAAGAACTGTAAAAAAAATACATTATGGAGCAATCCTTTCCAGGCTAACATCCACAGGGTTAACTTCCTGCTGCCTGCTCTCTTCCCTTGCTGCTCAGCCCAGTGTCCCCTTGGAGGCAGGGACTCTCTCCGGTGCTTCAGCACTGCCCTGACCCAGGAAGGAGAGCCATTCATATCACGAGAGCTACAGTCAAGCCCAGCTTCTGTCTTGCCTCTCTAGTGCAAACACATTATGAGTTGGCCTTAAAATTAATCTGAACTCAAGCACACAGGTGTCTACAACAATCTCCCCAACAGAATACAAAATAAATAAAAGAAATACGGAATAGATGAAACAGGTAAGGTGAAAAAAACATGGAAAAAAAGTCAGAAGTAAAGCTGCCTTTGTTCTGCCCTTAAGACATAAAGTGAGATGTGAGATGTTTGCATAGAAAGATCCCACTTCTGAGGACTTAAAAACCTTCTCCTCTCTCTGTTTCTCCCATGAGACTACTCTGTTTCTCACCCATGTACCTCCTCCCAGAAGCTCTTTATGTATTTCCCCAGCCAGCGAGACTGAACAAGAACACCACATTCACCAAGCGAGCCCCCCTCCACCAGACATCAACCATGGAGCCTGAAAGGATCAGAGAGAAGATGTTTGTTGCAGCCAAGAGACTCATTGCCAAGAGGGATTCAAGCAGCTCTTGTTGGAAGAGAAAGGGGGAACCCTGAACAAAGAGATCAGTCAGAGATGAGGCTCCGGAAGGGAAGAGCCTGGGGCTCAAGGTGATTTCTGCCAGCGGGCTATTTTGTTGATAAGGATTACACAGCTACTCAGTCTGCCAGACATGAGCTTGCAAATGGTAAAGCATTCCCTGTTGGCTCTGTGATAATACCTATACCGTCTAGTTGTACAATAAGCCTAAGGTTGTTTTCCTAAACCAGGCAGTTGCTGGCAAAGCTAAAATAAGCTACTGTTGTCTCACACTGCAGTAAAGCAGCCTTACACAATTTCCCTCTCCCTCCTGATACTTTCTCTCTTCCACACAGCTGCACAGACAATACTGATGCCATCAATGCAAGATCAGGGCACTCCCAGTCCAAGCAGGGAACAACTTAAAAGAGGTTCAAACTCCAACCACTTTGATCAGGGGAGTGGCTCCACCAGAGCCAAAATAAATGTTTGCTTATAATCCCATGCCCTCTGTTTGCTTGTGTGGCTCCCATTTTATTAGCCTTCCTATGGTAAATTTTACAGCTGGAGTTAGCAGAGTGATAAAATGCACAGATTATATTCTTCATTGTTGCTGGTCTGCTTCTCCCCAATTTAAAGTAGCTTTACCTTGAAAAAACAAACACTTTGATCCAGGATGCTCTCTTGCCCCTTGCAAACCTTCACCTCCTTCTACTACCCAACAGTCATCAGTTCAGAGAACAGCCTGCTCCAGGGTGGGAGGAGAGGAAGCCATAATCAGATTTCCCTACTGAATGCTTGAGATGCTCTTCACAAGAGCACTCAAATCAAACATCTCCCTCAATCACTGCACCACTGGGCTCCAACAGAAGGACCCCTCAGATTTTGAAATACAAATAAATGCAAGATCCAGACCACAGAAACTTATTGGCATCCTCCGATTTGATTTCTCACACCGTCATAACTGAAGCAGAAACTTCAGTGTCTATGCAGTAAGTTTTGATTTGGCCCCAAACAGAATACTATAACTTTCATCTCCTCCTTCTTCTTGATTTATTCAAGTTATGCCCCAGCTATTTCTAATTCTGAAAGCCAAGAGAGAAGCCAGCAGAAGAAAGGGACTTGTTTGGCCTTAATTTTTCCAAGTTCAAACTCCTCAGATTGAAAACTATACTAATCTGCATCACTTAGCTGGAGACACCTTTGTTCTATCTACATAAAAATCAAAGATGAACCAATTCATTAACTGTGGCACAGCAAAAGCTGAAGAAGCTGTCAGTAGCTCTCTAGTCCCAACATGGAATTCCTATTTTATTTATCCTTTGCATCAGGCTAAGAAATTACTGTTCAGTCTTTAATGCTGAATTTTATGAATGGAAAACGGTTTTTCCTCAGAGCTTGTATTTATTATTCATAGCTTGGCCTGCTCCCTAAAAACAGGAAAGCAACATCAAATTCAAGGCCTCCCTGGATTCCTAGGGAACTACAGATGCAGATTAGGAACACACAATATTTTTCCGTTCCTAACTCTTTTGTCAGCATCTCCAAGGGTAAACATAAAAAGAAACATAAGGGTTTAGAAAAACATAGGTACCTTGTGGATGATAAGTACAAACAAACAGGCCTAGAGCCTCTACTACAACGAGCTTTGGTACTGCAATTGCAGAAGGTGGGAAGCAAATAGCACTGCAGGATTCTTTCACCTCCAAGTCACTGCTGATTGCTTACACAGTCCTCTTCTATAGTGTTGTCTACAATAGCAAACTGCTCCCACTGGCCAACAAAAAAAAAAAAAAAAAGGCAATATGAACAAAAACCCCAAGTACAGCCAAGCTAAGAAAAAGACTCAAGTAGACTCTTGGGTATCTCTGGATTTAACCACAACAGAGTATTCTGTAGGGGGAAAAGAAATTTTAAGATCAATCTTAGTCCGACTGTGATAACAATTCGGGGAAATTTTTCTGTGTTGGCTTGACTGAAATATTAACTCTCTGTGCAGAGCTTCATATGATTGATACCAGCCTCAGTATTGAGAGGTAACTTCTCTGCTAATTTTCTGGGATTTACCTCCTCTTTGGATGAAACCCCAAGCACAGGTGAGACTGAGCTAACAGGCAAATATTAAATGTTGAAGACTTTCTGCTTAAAGGCAGGGGATGCAGACAGATCAAGCTGAAAAGTGCAGTGGGTAAAGAATGGATTAAATGGAGGAACCTTCCAGACACAGACTGGGACCACAGAGCAGAGAGGACTGGTACAACAAAGATTCACCACAAGCTATTTGAAAAAAAGTCCAAAACTATCAAGTTTTACCTTGACAATATGGGGACTTCAGCAGCAAAATTGGCTGAAGGAATTCCCAGTTTTATCAAGACACTGGACTTGCACTGTAGTTTTATTTACTTATTTTAGGCTCAGAAAATTCTCTGGCCTGGCTCATAGCACAAAACCTTCAGCTGGGCTGAAGGATTGAGGTCCCAGGGTGCATTCTCACATCGAAATCACTGCTAAGGTTTCTGCATTGCCCCACCACAGTGCTGCTCAGGAGGCACTACCACACCACCAGGTTTTTCCACCACAGCAATTTCAAGATGTTCCTGCCTCCTCTCCTTCAATAGTAACTACACTGACAGGAAGCACCATAGAATGAGATGGAAGAGAAGAGGATGTGGAACACTGTGAAATACAGATATAAATCCAAAGAACTTTCCAAAGTGGTACATAAGAGGGAAGATTAGAAAGTCAGTCTGCCATATTGCATAAGTGATTACATTTTGTACCATCTAGAGAAAATATAACCCAACACCAATGCAGTTACTGGAATGTCTGCAAAGATGAAATGTTTCCCTAGAGAGGAAAAAGCTGCCTGTACATCTATAAGGTCCTGCACATCTCTAAGTGCTCTTGAGACCATGTTGAAGCAGCTCATGTGCCTCAGGAAGTGCCCTGCTGATGAAGGCCTGCCCCAGCTGCACTGGGAGCCATCACAAACACAGTATTCACAGCAGAGCAGAGCACCGAGGCCCCTGGAGCTGTGCTCATGGCCCTGCCACCTCAGTTGTGCACTCCCCTTCCCTCCCTTGCACCCACACGAGGTTCATTCTGCTCTGCTGCACACCTGCTCACAAACCAGCAGAAAGCTGCTCGCCTCTGCCTTGGGCTTTCTTCTTGGACTGGCTCTGCAAAGGCCATCAAAGTTCTGTAGCCATGAGCAAAGAAACAAGGCGGGAGGTTCAGAGATGCCTAAACTGCTGTGGGACTGATGCTCACATGCAGGACAGTCCTGAATCCTGCTCAGCTTCATGGAAACTCAAGTGTAACAACAAAAATAATTTTCTGAACCCAGTCCTCTAGGGAAACCAAGGTGCTCTCCAAAGGTGAGACCCTGTTCTACGGGCATCCCTAAGGACACCTTTTTCCACAGCACCCCGAGCTACAGCTCCTCAGCCCCAGGAAAGTCCTAGCTCTCCAGATTATCCCCTTCCTATCTCGAGGAGGAGCTGAACCATATCATCCTCATGTCACCTGGCTCAGGAGGTATTTGCAGCAGTACCCACTGCAGTCCCAGCAGGGCTGCCTGCCTACATCCAAGCTGCCTTGAGCAGCAACCGCGATCCTGTGCTAATTGGTGCTCATGGATCAGATGCCAAGAGGATGGGACACTGGCTACTCCCTTAAACCAGGAAAATCCAGCCTGTTCTAGGGAGAAATCTTTACAAGAGCACCATAGAAAAGGTGATTTCATTTCAAAGTACCTTCTTAATTTTTTTGCCTTTAATTAACATGAAATTTAATATCAGCATTTGGACAATTGAGCTGACCTTACCAAAAAGGATCTGTCCTGTTGTCCCCAGCCCACTGTGAATCAAAATATTTTATGTTCTGAGCCCCCCATCCCTGGTGGAAGAGGTGAGATCAGGGCTTCTTTTCATCCAGCACAAGAAAAAAACCCAAACCAAAACAAAAAAACAAAGAAAAAAAAAAAAAAATTATTGCATGAAGTGGAAAAATCCTGTTTGGGCCAGCCTTTGCACACCAAAGACCATTCCCGGCTGCTGCACTGAGCAGGCCTAAAGCTGCAGCTGATTATCCCCTTCGCAGCCGCGCAGCGTCCATGGCTTGGCGAGGAATCCGTGCGTGGGACCCCACGGGCGCTGCGGGGATTGAGAAGGTGCGGGACGCGTCCGTGGGAAGCTGGGACAGCCCTCCCTGCCAGGGCCAGCCGGGAGGTGGCACTGTTAAACTGCTGAGCCTTCCCACCACGCTGGAATTTGGTCGCGTTTTTTCTCCTCCGCTCCTACCTCCCGCCAGTAATCTATTTTCCTGCTTTGAGGATGGCGATACACCATAGCAAAAACTCAGCTGGAAAAAAAAGGGAAAAAAGAAAGAAAGAAAAAAAGCTCGTTAAACAGGCGATGGCTTTGTGATTTCACGACTGTTTCCCTCTCGCATAAAGGGCTGGCCGGCTGAGAGGAAGAGGTTTACTCGGGGTAAGGTGACGCTATACAACTTTCTCCCTCCAGCAAGTGCCGGAACTGTTCTGGTTTAACCCTCTGGCACCTTGACCCAGCCCATTCAAAGTCCCTTTTTTAATTTCTTTTAAGCGGCCTACACCCTCAACGCCCAGCAATGCAGAACACCTACGGAGCCCTGACCCAGCAGGCAAACAACAAAAGCGCTTTATCTCGAGGGACGCGTTATCGCCAGCTCCCGCTCCCTGAGCAAACAGCCGCGCTGGCCGGGGACAGCCAGGCTCCTCTGCCCAGTGCCCGGGCTGCTGGACACTAAAACAGCACTGACCTACCCCCTCAGCAGTTTGCACCAGGATTTGCTGAGCTGGGGGCACAGTCTGTCCTCATAGGACTCAACAAGTCCCTAATCCCCAGGGAGGAGGCAGCGATGCCGCGAGGTGTTCCAGAATGCGTGTCGGCGCTTTCATGTCCCAGCAAGGCCCCGCGGGAGCATGGCTTGTTCACTGAGGGGAGGTGACTGAACAAGCTGCTGCAGTTCACAGCAGTGCTCTGACTCTCTGTGAATCTGTAATAAAGTTCCAATTGGGAAAAACAGTGTCAAAACATTCGGAAATTATCTCCACTCACACTTTGATAAGGCAGACACCAGCTTTCTTCATAGAAAAGCTTCATTCTCCCCATCAGCAACACTCACTACAGAGCAAAGCCCCATCATGCAGGAATTATTAATATTCCTGCAACTGTTTCATCATCTGTTTTTAAGAGAAAGATGAGAATGAGAACATGTACGCTGGATTTTTACTTCTCAAACTTGTTTAGCAGCAGTGGAAGCAACAGGTGGGAAGTGACTAGCCAGCCGTGACCTGCTAGCTCTCCCTAAGCTGCATCTGGCCGTGGTTGGAGGGAAATCAGTGGTCAGAGGCTCAGCATGGGAACTGCTCACCTATACCATTTCTACTTTCAGGGCTTCAGGGAGTTCACAAATGAGTGCTGCTCCCTTGAGTAAGGAGGTCCTCAACTGCTCAGCCTGCCTTTTTTCAAGTAACAGCCCAGATGAGTCATAGCAAAGATTGCAGTGTCTGTGTCTTTTTTTAGTGAGCTAAAAAGTTCTCATGGCCACTTTTTTCCTCCCTGAAACTTGGCCCTTCTCTACCACAACTTCAGAAACTACCAGCAAATAGGGCTTTGTGAGCCAGGTACTCCGGGAGAGCAGTGCCCCAGTTGCTGGCTAGACAAGCCTCAGGTTCTTCTTGCCACATGAGTACTACACACCTCACCTTTCCAGAGCATCACACGTCACACACGGATGGAAGAGCCAACCTGTGTACGTGCAGACAGCTCAACACTTCTCAGGTCCACTGCCTTTGTTGTAGGCACTCAAGCAAGCCTGTGCCCACCCAGCTTTCCACCAAGGCCATCAGAAGGATGATGCTGAGCTGGTGGTACCAGAAAAAATAATTTTCCAGGAGCACCTGGGATTCATTATAGACCCATAAGCACTGATTTTTCTGGAAACGGAGCCAATTGCCAGCTTTCCTGAGGGCCTGGCAGCCTCTCCTCTCCCACTGAGAGAGCTCACACCTGGCCTCCCAATACAGAAAAGACCATCATGAAACACACATGGGGGCTGCAGTGCCTCAGCTGCAAGAGGACTGCCACGACCAGCATTTAAGAGTAGCCCACTGCCTACTTTGAAGAGCTCTCTAAACAGGCAGCAAGGACCAAGCCAGAAGCCTTAGAAATTGCCCCACTGGGACCTTATTTGTCAGAGCAAATCTAGTGTCATACACCAACATAGTCCAAGGGCCTTGAAAATAGAAAATTTCCAGTTAGACAATCATCCTGATTTTTATCAAAGCCAGTTTTCTAGGACTTTACCACATGAGAAGATATTTATCACTGAAGTGTTAATGGCTTAAGTATCATTCGTGTCCATAGTAAAAGATTATTTCAGCCTACATTGACAAGACAAAGTTTCCTCCTCAGAACTGGAGCAACACTAACCTCAGCACTGTAATACTCTTACCCCTTCTGACCTCTGCAGCCAGCCAAAAATGTAGGGAGTGGTAAGTTTCCATTACAAGCAGATTTGGTGGCTGAATGGGGTGTTCCCTCCATTCCTTGCAAAGAATGCACAAATTCCTTTTTTCTCCCCCCCTCAATGATGAACACAAGAGAGATCAAACAAGCGATGTATTTGCTCACATTCTCATGTCACCTTTTGAAATTCATTTAAACTCTGTTTAAAAGCCTCTTCAAACTTTGACAGTGGCCCTGGCTATTCCTGCTGCAGGACTCAAGGACACTGCCAATTTTAGGCCACTGACCCTTTCTATGCCAGAAATGACTGCCCTGCAGAATGGATAGCTGAGCACAGCACAGACTGCTCCCAAGCCACCTCCAGTAACAGGCCAGTGTGCTAGCAAGCCTGACAATACCAGGTATTAACAGATCTGCTCAGCTCCTGCAGCAGATACACAGCCCCTTCATTAACAGCTTCAGCTGCCAACACAAGAGTCAGCAGATTTTGTTTTCCTGAGAATCACACTCACATCACTGGCTCTTACAGTCTCACAACCCCTGTCTGCAGCTGAGCTTCTCCCTCAGGCCAGCATGACCATCTCTGCCATCCCACAGCAAGCTGGTGCTACTGGGAGAAAAGAAAGGGAGATAAAAAGAAGGGAAAGAGAGAGAAAAAGAAGGGAAAGACAGGAACAGGCAAAAGGGGGAAAAGGGGATAGACAGGAAAAAAAGAAAAGGAGGAGGAAGGGGGGGAAAGAGGGGGAGAGAAAAAGGGCATCACTGTCAGGGAAGATGAAGGATACTGGGTTTGTGTCTCCTTAGGCAGCTTACTTCAGTCAGGAAGGAGGAACAGAGGAGAGGGGAGAGCTGGAAAGTGTGTTCAGTAGCAGCTAGCCATTAGGACAGACTTCCTCAATCGTTACAAGAACACCATCATTTTTCCTTCCTCAATCCTTTCACACTCCAAAAGTCAATAGCCAACTGAAGCCCCCGCTGCCCATAGTTTGTGAGGGAGAGGTTCCAGTATTTTCACCTTCAGGTAGCATTAGGGGTTTTAACTCTTTCCTACTTGTGCCACTAAAAGAGAGCAATGTGTGCAGATTCCCCCTCCACCACCAGTTTCAGTGACGTTTAGTTTGTTTGCAGTTTGACCTCAGCCTATTTGTGTCTGCAGCAGCCCTTGCTGAAATCAATAGAAAAGGTCCCCAATTAAGGTGGGAATTAAATTCCTTTTCTTTCCAAGTAGCCTTGAAGTATTTCTTTCTGTTCTTTAATACTGCTGCATCCTTCATGCAAGGAGAGGGCTGAAATGGCCCCTTTCTCCTTCTACTCCCTTTCACTAAAGTGAAGATAAGGGAGGGTGAGCCTGATCTGAAAATTGTACTCCAATCTGTGTTGCCCCAAATAAGGCCAAGAGATGTTTTCAAGAGGTTTAATTCTATCTTCTTTTGTTTTAAGGGGATTTCTAAGCTGCTCACAAAAGTATCATTATTAAATTGGGTTTCAGTTTTTTTACAGGGTAGACGTGTGGCTTGAGAAATACTTGATCTTCTCCCATGAATGGGAGAAATTAGGTGTGCTTCCTTCAGGTATGGGATGGGATTCCCCCCCCCCTGCCACCCCAGCTCTGGGAATACAAAATAAACATGGCCTTATCTGGTTTTGCAGAGATCAAGATGTTTTCAAGGCTGAGTACCACGTGCTCTCATGACTTTTGTGAAAAAGAAAAGTACTGAATGCTTAGGAAAGCAATGCTTCTAAATACTCCTAAACACTTGGGCACTAAAAGTACTTACTGCACTAGTTTCTTCATTACCATTATGCCTTTTAGGCTGGTCAAAACCTCTGTGTTAAGATACAATAATAATGAATTGTTTCGTGCATTCTAACAAAAAAAGGGAACTCCCTCTTCTTTTTTTTTTTTCCCGACATTACAGAACTTAAAAAAAAAATTTAATCATGCTTGCTCTCACACTGCACTAACAGCTGACTCAGAAGACCCTGAACTATTTTGCCTGTTGACTGGGCTCAGTAAAGGAAAAAAACAAACAGCTACATTATGAAGAGTCTGTTAGATACCCAGATTATTGGCATTTTAAGTGCTAGTGTTGCTAATAAAAACACAAAAGTGATAGGCCCACGAATACTCTCTTAAGTAAGGTTCAATATTCCAGAGCCTAAAGTCCATGACAGAGTAATTATTATCTCTGTTTTGTTTCCCAGGGAAGCTGAGGCCAGTAGCACAGCTGGGAATCTCCTACACTTCCAGATTGCCAGGCCAGCATCCCCACTAGAAACTAACTGTCCCTTTCCTGTCTCTGACATGCCTCTGGATCCTCGAGCAGGAGGCTGCCCCAAGAGGAAGCAAGGAGCCAGCCCATGACTCACCTGCTCCCAGACTAGTTTCATCCATCTCTCTCCTGCAGCAGGGAGGGAGAGGGGTTGTGCCAGCTCCCCACCCGCACAGGCTGGGGCAGTGCGAGTTCTCAAAGCTTTGTGAGCGCACAGAGCTGCTTTGGCTGCAGCCGGGGTCAGGCACAGGCACGGTGCAGGGGCAGCTGTGCCAGCACACACCAGCGCCTTTCCCGAGCCCTGCTGAAGCGGACAGCACCAGGTGTGCTGCGGAACCAGACCGGGCGCGGCTCTCACCCACTACAGCCAGTCTCCAAGATCTTTCACCTTGAGTCAGCCGCTGGCAGGGCTCCCAGAGAGGCAGTCTGCTTTGCATCTTCCATCCCAGGGCAGCCCTGGCAGCTGGGAGAGGATGGGCACACCGTGCTACACCTCTGTTCTAGGACAGCGTTACAAATCTTTTTGGCTAATGTACACTTCTGTAGGAGGGAATAAACAGTGTCAAGAAGCCATTGAATCAAAACAGGGTTTAAACTGCTGGGATAAACATGCACCAACCCATATGAACACACTGCTATGAGCTGACAACCGGTTTTTATCTGGTTAGCACTGCACTCATCAATTAATTACAGACCAGCATGTCCACACCATGGTTTCTCTGTGACTTAGTCAAGTCAATTTTCCAAAACACTTTTAACTAACCCAGTCACAGCCGAATATGTAGAAACATATTTCATGATCAGGGACAGCACAGTACAGTCAGGACTCTCAGGCAAAGAGTACACATAAATGCAACCCTTCCAAACACATTACAGAAACCCACTGGGGCTGCTTACACCACCCATGCCTACCCCAACCCTCTTGCAGGGGCTGCTGCACTCCCCATGATGCTGGGGAAAAGGGGTACATGCCTGGGTCTTACTTGCCTTATATTAGAAAGGGTAACATTTAGTCTAAGCTGCAGAGGAAGGTTTGTATTCAGCCCCCAGCCTGCAAAAGGAAGGTAACAAACAGCTGAGGAGCAGTAGCATCTTAAACAGCTGCAGCTGTTTCCCCAGTGAACGTGATTCAGAGCCACAGTGTTCAAGAGCTGAAGCTCAGAACATAGCAACGATTCTTGCAAAATATTTTGCTTCTTGTCTTTTTTTTTTTTTTTTTTTTTTTTTTTTTTCCCCCCCACACTTTTTTCCCCTCTTGNCCCCCACACAGCTTTTTAACCTCTTGGTGCCTATGCAGAGTTCCTCCCAAAAATAGGTTTCAGGGTGGAACATACTTGCCACTTGATCCATGGCTTGCTAAATTTAGCCAAACACAGACTGCCTGTATAAGATGGGTCTCTTGAAATGTCAGTAGCCACAAGTAAAGTTGCCAATGTCATCCAGGAAGTGGGAGACCACGGCAGCTATATTTTTTACTTAAAATAATAATAAAAAGAAACTTTCATACTCTGTGGAGATGCAACCATAAATTTGATTCCAAAAAGTAGAGCGAGTAAAGAAAAGACAGGCTTTAACAAAGCAGCACTTGAGCCAGAAGAAAACCTTTGTTTTGACACACGTAGAAGAGATTAACTCTTCGTGTTTGACTAGAATCACTAAAAGCTGAAAAAGAGAACAGCCCATCTCAACTGGCTTTTGGCATTACAGAGTTAAAGTAGAAAACACACTGATAGTCCTAGAGGAAGGAAGGACTTGGAAGGAAAAGAATACACCAACAAAACACACAATTCTACCTTCTTAAGTTATTAAGTGTTTGTTGTCAACCTCTCACTTTATAAATACGTTACTTCTGAAAAAATACCAAATACCCAACTGGTCCTCCATTCAACAAGGCACCGTGACCCACAAAAACAGTTTTCCCAGGAAAAACGTGGAAAACTTAGCAAGGGTGAGACCACAGACTGCTAAAGAGCCTTTCTTTTGCAGTCCCTATGCAGGTTTTCTCCCTGTTATCCTTGCAGCATCTCAAAGAGCCAAGTTTTGACACTCTGCATCAGCTTAGCTGTAAGTATTCCTGAAGCAGCTTTAAAAAAAAAAAAAAAAAGCTATTTCTGTATGTGGAATGTTCCTCTGTGCAAGATGCACGATCTCAGTCTGTTTCCTTGTGTGTTTTGTGTTTGTAAGTAGATGCCGGGAGCAGAAATGAGAGTGGNAGGACAGTTATCTATGAATTTAAGCCCATGTTTAAAGAATTAAAAATTAATAATATACTTTAAAAATTATTTGGCAACAGTACCTTTAAAACCAGAGAAACTCCTGTAGATGGAGTATCAGATCAGTTCATCACTCCATGAAGGAGAAGGCAGGAACCTGAACTAGGAATAATGCTTCCATCCTTCCTAAAGGAAAAGGGCTGCTAATGAAGTCAAGTCAGTCAGGGGGTCAGTCCTTAAGGCAAGCAAGTTTTGAATAAACTCCCTCAGCTCCACTTTGCAAATTTCCCCCTGCATCCACAGATAACCCTGCCAGGCTTTATTAGGACTTACAGCTTGGAAACGACCCCAGCTGTAAATAGGCCCCTCTCTATTAGCATGTAAGACTGGTCACCTGCTAGACATTCAAGAACATGAACCACTTGCTGGGAGCTCAGCTCAGCCCAGGGCAGGAGGAATCTAAACATCAGGGTAGTTAAAGACTTGTTAGCGAGCAAAACCATCACAGTTTGCACCCAAAGTATATAGAAAAGCTAGGCAAAAGCAAAGTTCAGCTGGCCCAGGGCTGCTGAGGTCCCCATCTCAGGATGTACCAATAAATGAGGGCCTAAAACCTGGAGGAGGTTAGGAAGCATGTCTTAATGTGGGGCTCTGAGACAAGGCTGGGATATGGGTACGCCCTGGCTCAAGAGCTGTTGTGTTGTGTTGGCAGAAGTGATGTCTCATATGTCAGCCAGTAAAATGTGATATTGCACTCTCCTGGCAAACAGAGACCCTAGCCTTTAAGATGCCTTTGGGGAATAACCTGTTGCATCTCAAATTTAGCTGTCTGGGCAACACAGAGCTATTTTCAAGATGGAGATGTCTGAACTTATCCTCCCAGAGACTGAGGCAAAGGAATGAGAGATTGACTGTGAAAAATGTATGCATGTGGAGAAATAGAGCTGTTATTCAATATCATGCAACATTTTCCCATTTGAAGAGCTGCCTAACTCTTCAGATAAGCTTCTGGCTGTGATGGGATGGTTGTGGGAAGGGATAATGCAGAGTTCCGGACAGCTGTGGGACAAGAAAGTGTACACTATGCAAGCAGTGGTAGAGATGCTGCAGTGTTTTGTCATCAGTATTTTGCAGAACTCTCCATAAACTGTTGACCTACTTGCCCAAAGTCACAGGTGATTATCTTCATATCCAATATAAATTTATAAGATGTGGGTGTCACTGATACCGAGACAGCATAGCTTGCATCCTTTCTGGCATTCAGTGATCAGTAAAATAATCCTGACTATGTGAAGAGAATGATTATGGCAGGAAAAAGGGGAAGATGTATGATTAAAACTGGTGGGTGGAGCCAACAGCATCAAAATTGTGCTGATTCATCTTCCCTATATTTTATATTTTTAACTTAAGCTCTTTTCCTCCCTCCGCTAAGTATCTCTAGGGTCAACTGCAGATCCAGCAGGTATATAGTTTCATAGTCCCCAAGGCAGCAACATAAAAACATTCACCTCTTTTTTCAGCTTCCTTAGAACTTTTGGAGTCCTGATGACTAAGGCACAAATCAGAAAACTCAACAGAGTTCCTTGGAGATGTTCACCAGCATAAAAGCTGCAAGCTAAAAGGGAAGCAGGGCCTTTATTCTTAAATAATTCTTATTTAACTCTAATATCTAGCAATCAGTTGGATGAAAATCTCTCTTTGTTTAACATTCAACAGCTGCTGTTCTATTAATGCCTCCATAAGCTACTAATCTGGGTTCCCCAAGGAAGACCTCCAGCAAGAAAACTCTGAAAGAAATATCAGATCTTAAAAACTGTGGGCCTTTTTTCTGTAAGAGGTGGGAGGGATGGATGGAGCAGAGGGTTCAGAAGCACTTTCCAGAGTTTCCAGAGGCTTTGCACAGTTGCACACTCTTTTCAGAGTTATTGGCTGGCAGCTTCCACTTTTCACAGCCAACTGCAGCTAGAAGCTGTGCAGATTAACAAATCCCCAATCAGCATGAGGAGGACAAGCCCAGCAGGGAAATGCAGGGCATAGTCTGAGCAAATACTGTCAGATTTGTACACCTGCAAACTTCCCAATCATAAGAAACAGACCTGAAGCATCATACTGGGCCAGAGCTCCTCTGGGTGCTAATAGTTTCAGAACCTGAGGCAGAGCCTTTGCAAAGGCTCTTCCTGTTTGCAGTGTAAATGTCACTGTCTGTTAAGAAGAGAGAGAACTGCCCAAGCCATGGGGCATCACTCAGGTTACACTACGGTCTTGGCCAGCAGTGGGGTAAAACAACCATCATTTAGTCCAGTGCAAATGTTATTCTCATTAAGCTTGTGCCAAGTGATTTGCTGGTTCAGCTAATCTGAATTGGCTGTGGGTACCCAAATGCCAAATAAGCACTTTCCCCTCTTTAATTATAGTCTTTATGTTTCATGATTTAGGTTGCTCCTGTCATTGTTTGCAAGGAGGATGGGGTTGCATAACAGTGTGTAACATGATACAGCTGCAGACAGGGCTGCTCAACCAGCACAAGCCCAAATAGAGAACAGCTTCTCCTGTTAACCAGCAGCTGAACAACAGCAGGGAAATCTCACCCATCCCTTTTCCACTGGTAGGGGAAAGGGAAGGCCTGTGGGCTGTCCCTTTAGTCTGTTTATGTCCAGCTCATCACAGCCACCAGCATATCAGTGAGATTCAATAAAATTCTCTCTGGTGAGTTCTGCCTAGAAGAAGAACCCAAACTGGTTCTGTGTGGAGTTACTTTTGGTGAGAGTTTTACCATCTTTATTTCAAGAAAATGGGAAAGTCACTCCAACAATTTAACTTTTCACTCACCAAGTGTGAAAGCTAGTAGATCTCCCTCAGATAAAAATCCAGCCTGTGTCAGCAGGACATTGGGTTTGTCTGGTTTGGTTTGGTAGAAAGCCTGTAGGATCCATCATTTTTGGGTCCAGGATTAGTCCTAACTTGACCGGATCTTTGTACTTCTGAGGGAAATTCCATGGGAAGAAGGGAATTACTTTACACTTTTCTGTGGCCTACAGGAGGATCTGAGATCGGAGCCCGGGACCAAATTTTTTCCTTGCATTCTTCAACATAGTCCCTCTGAAGTCACTGTGACCAGATAAGCTATGGAGCATAGCACAGCCTTATGTGGACACTTGGATGGAGTGACTTATTTTTAGCTCAAAGCTCTACCTTAAGGGTTGTCTCTTTCAACAATCCAGAATAGCCCTAACTGGTACCTGAGAAAATAAATGAGTTTAAAATCATACAACCACTTCAGAGTGTTGCAGATGCGTGTGGATGTTCATGTTAGTTTGTAAGGCATCTTGCATCCCAGTGTTTTAACAAAGGAAACTGCACAGATGTTGCCATTTTTGAAATCAGTGCAGTTTCTGAGGTAAAAACTACACTGCAACTTAGTGGTTTCACTGTTCTACCCAAAATAGAAATTTTAAGTATGTTCATTGTGATTCTGGAACATGAGGTGTAGGATTTGTCAAATGAAATGAACAGCTGCACATGCTCTTTGCTGTACAGACACAGACTGAGGAATTTAGAAGCTGATGAGTGCTACTAGATATAGAAAGACCACCTGAAAACCCCATGGGTCCAAAGGCTCAGCAACAGAGATGTGACCTAGAAATCCTTTTCACACATGGCTCTTAGTTCAGTGTTTTGCATTGACCTATAATGGCAGTTTAGGAAAAGCAACCCGTGTAACAGAGCAGTTTTTTCACTTGGTACATGCCCAAACCTGATCCAAGCACATCCCATAGCACTTTGGCTACCGAGTGCAGATTGCTATTAAACAGACTGCTGCCTACATTAGTCAGGAACATTGCTTACTAAGTATGTTCAGACTTCTGGTTGTCTTGCACCAGCCTATTATCTGATCTGAAAGAGCTACCCAGCATTCCCCTGCTGGTGAAAGCTTTGCAGATGGCTACGTGTCAGAACTGCAGCCATCTGCAGATCAGGTTGGTCTGCAGCTCATCATTCGCAGTTCAGGCACTGAGAGAGGAGATGGAGAGCACAACAAAAGCATCCAAAACACGGCCAGCTAAACATGACTTCTATGCCAGTTCAATTTCCTTGGGACTTTCCCAGCATTCTTACCCCAACTGTTCGCAGCAGTGTTAAGATTCAAGATTTCTTTTTCTGGCCCAGGCATCCTAAGAGTTCTTCAGGCTGGCTGCAAAACTATATAAACAAGGATGAAATTCTGGCCTATGTAAATCATGGCAAAAGTCCCACTGATTTGAATGAAGCCAGGCTTTCTCCTCACCACCCCCCTCCACTTTCCAAAATGTATGAACCCAGATTTTAAATATATTATATAAATAGAGCACTAAAATTATACTTGCTAGGCTGAATAGAAGAGAGAATGTCAAAGATTGTAGCCTTGCTGATTTCATTAAACTTTGACAGAGGCTGGTTAACTGCGATGGAACAACAGTTGTAATCCTGTGTTCTCATTGAGATTGTTATCAAAATTAGCAAAAATAGTTAAGTCAAAATAGGGAGAATGCCGTGAACAAAGTCAGGCCCCAGCTCCTGGAACTTTCTTCCAAGTGTTCTCAGAGTGCCTGTTTGTGTGCTTAACTGCAATTCATCTTTCATTCTCCCCTGTTGCTTATGGACTCCAGTCCTCAGTAGGATGCTAGATTCCTTGGCAAAGAGATGCAGGCTGTGTCGGTACCATTCTTCAAACTTCACTGATCATTAACTCATCTGCAAAATTCCTTCCAGATACCTTACTGCTTCCCCAGTGTTGCTCCAATACATCAGCGTACGTCCAGACAGTCTTAAAGATTTTGGTTCTGGGGAAAAAAACAACTCCACAACAGTCAATGAGCACCAGGCTTTTCAGGGAGCCTGTCCCTGTGTTGATTCAGGGAATGCTCCCAAGGGAACAACATGCTGTACCTTGCCCACTGATAAGCAGCAGCAAGCCATTCGGCAGGGAACTGCATGGTCCCACTTCCCAAGAAATGTAATCCCTCTAAGTCAACAAGGCGGGCAGGGCACCGATAAGTTTCTCCGAACAGAGCAGACATTATTTTAGGCCTGGTAGTGAGCTAGCAGAAGTTGACACTATGTGTCTTCTTGCTACAGAAAAAGTTCTCACAAACAGAGCTGTCTGAACTCTGTCCAACTGTTTGGGCAAGTCCAGAGCAGTGTTTTTCTGACCAGGTCTCCTGTGGTCTGCAGAAAGCTGGTGGAGTTCAAGGGCTACGCTGTTGCTACTCTTTGTCCACCACCTAAATCACATCTAAAGCTGTTAGGAAAGGCAAGTACTTCCCTAACAGGAATCAAAGCAGAAGCAAGGAGCAAATGATGGGGCTTGCACTGAGTGCAGGGAAGAGGTGCATTAAACTGTGAAGAGTAGTGAAGAGATCTCGCCACACTTTCTCTCCAGAGATTTGTCCCATACTGTAAAAACACTGGGTAAAGTTCTGAGCTAAGCAGATTCCTTGCACTGGATGGACAAAACCCGTGCTGCCCCAAGGCTCGCAGGGACCGACAGCCATTAGAGGGCAGCAGGTATCTAACACATGCATTGATGGATCCTTTCTGATACAGGATGTCCCAGCCTGCAGAACTCACTGGGAAAAACAAGACAAAAGGTATTTACTTTAAAAAAATAAAAATCTCCTTAAAGAAGCACTGTCAGCCAAGCACCTTGCCACAGGCAGTACAGCCACATGCCATCCTATGCCAGGAATAAAAGTGTTGTAATGTCTCATCCTGAATGAGCCATCCACCATCCTACCCAGCTACTATCCTGGAGATATAAGAAAGAATTGCATTTCTGGCAAACATCCTGACTTAACAGCTGAATGGAAGTCTGGAGTGAAATATTCATCCCATGGGCTGCCCTCAGCTTCCAGCAATGAAAATAGAAAGGGGAGGAGGGGGAAAGCCCTGAAATACTTGAGCTGGGATACTTGAGATTTGAGCTGAGATACTTGTGACTCTGACATTATTTGTTTTGCAAGGAGCAATAAAAGCTGACCCTGCCACATAGGTAGAGCCACAATCCCCATTGCTTTATGTCACCTGGTCCTCAGGTGCGTGGCCTGGCCACTGAAGGTGGGGTGTGCTCAGAAGACTCTACCAGCAGAGCATCCCGAGAGCAAGCAGCATCATCTGCCTGGGGAGGAGAGGCAGGGCTCTGGCCCTTGCTGAGCACTCTTCGGCAGGAGGCACAGTTTCACTGGCAGCTCTTCTCCCTCCCACTGATCCAAAGGTGAAGCCTCTCAGCAAGCATATGGCGTAGAGTGGAAATAAAACCTGCCTGGCGAGCCAGCAGCCACTCAGCTCCCATCACTTGAGAGGAACTCACTCATCTGCTTGCATTGCCAACACTGAGGCAGCAAGGGCTTAAGCCCAAGTCAGAGACTCGAAGCACAACATGATGCCAGCGATTTCAAGTGACAGACACGCCCAGAGAACTCCTCGGCCATGGACTAACTCCAGCAGCCAGCCACGCACAGGCACAAAATGTCTGCAGGCCCCGGGGAGGCCCCGCTCTGCTGCAGCACCGCCCTGGGGAGCCGACGGCACTCTCGGGCCCCAGCCCCACAGCCAGCAGCCAGCCCCTCTTACATCCCCGGAGATTACCCTGGTTTTAACAGGGGAGACTGCTCCTCCCCAGGCCATGAAACAAAATGGGCGCCCTGTCTCTGTGGTGCTTCCTTGCTCTCCAGGCAGGCAAACTGAGACTGCTGTGGCTGCTGTCACCTGCGGGCTGGTGAGAGCCGGGTCTAGAGATCGGGACAGCCCTGCCAGCAGGGCTAACATGGCTCATGGGGGTCTGCCCACGACATGCCCAGCAGGGCAGGCAGGGCAGGGCTGTGGGGAATGGAGACGGGCCCTGCTGCCACATTGTTTGGGCCAGAGCAGACGGCCCTGGGGGCTGACATGGGGGCCCGGCTGTGAGGGAGCCCTGGTCAGCCAGACAGGACCTCAGGGCTGGCGCTGCCCTCAGGGTCCGAGCAGAGCTTTGGATCTGCTGGGCCTCCTGCCCAGCACGGCACAGAACAGGCTGGGGCAGGTGCCTCCTGCGGGACCTGGCAAGCCCATGGCTGCTGTGCCCAGTCTGCTTGCACAGGCAGTGACACCCATGCACCCGTCCCACGAGCTGCACGAACGAGCCCCCTGCCCTCGGCCTGCCAGCAGCAATGCCTGACATCTTCCTCACTTCCCATCTCGGTTTCTGCGTGCCAGGTTTATGATGGCCATTTGCTTTTGTGTCAGCATTGTCCTTTAACTGAAATAGCTCCTCTTCCTCCTTAGCATTAACCTCCAGGATGTATTTATAGAGAGCGATCATATCCCTCTCTCAGCCTTTGTGGTGCTGGACTAAATAAGCCAAGCTCTTTCAGTCTACTTTTATAACCTCAGCTCTCCAACACCCTAATCCTCCTGCTGCCTTTCTTTGCACCTGTTCCAGCATGAATCAATCTTTTTGAACGTGAATGACCATAACTGCCCCTCATTGTGCACATGGCATGTCACATTGCTTTTTACAACAGAATTAGTATTTCCCTCTCTTGAACATCAGAGCTCTGCATCAGGCAGCTGGGGACCTTGCCTGCCTTCCTTCCTCATGGATGCAGAGTCATCCTGAATAACAAAGTTCTGAGAAGACTATGATATGCTGGGGCAAAATACCACTGGGTAACAATGATACTGAGAAGCACAAATACAAACCCAGGAGCATCGTATTTTAACAACTAGAAAAAAATATTTGGAGCAATGCTGTGGACAAGATTTTTTATAAGTTCAGGAGATGGAAAAATCCAAAATTCATTTTCTGTGACAATCTTACACTTTAAAAATCTAACAAGTTTAATATGGAACAAAATATTGTGAAAGGGCTGTGAGGAACAGGACTGTCATAAAAACCGTTCACAGGTGGTAAAATTATCCTTACAACAGAAGAACTAACCAAGTAAAATGTGTCCTATATAGAGCAAATGATAGCCCCTGTCCCACATGTCTTTAGCAGCATCTCTGAGTGCCTGAATTACTGTTCCTGTGCGGCTGCTGTGCTCCTTTATCTTCCAGCATCCCTTTTGACACCCATGACAATCAATCCCAGTATTTCTGTCTGTAATCCTTCCACACTCTGACTGGTGAGCCATTTTGATCTCTGTATGTGCAGGATTCTGAAAATCCATTACTTAGAGCAACTCCAGGGCTTTTCTGTACTTCAGTCTTCTATGGTGAACAGCTAGGAATCCCAGTCACAGCCCAGATACACCACACAGGAGCCCATATCACATCTGACCACATAGCTCTGTTCCTTTCTGAGCCCCCCAAACACCAGATGCCTGTACTGATAAAGGAGGATGACCATTCCATGTGCTTTCAGCTGCTGTCTTTTGCTATCCATCAGGATGTTTTCAAAGTCATGCAACACACGGACTCTGTTCTCCAGCAGGGCAGGGGAGGAAATGGGGCAAGGGAACTTCTGCCCAGTCGCCTGGAGACCTCCCCGCCCCAGGAAATGGTCTGAGTGCCACCAAAGGCATTTAAAAGTAAAACGAAAAGCCACGAATCTTCAGGCTCTTCAATTGAATAATCAACCCTTGTGTTTCACTTCTCCTATTTGTTTTCTGCGCTAGATGGGCCTCCTCCGTTTACAGAAGGTGACCCCAGGGAGCAGGCGCTGACCTCCCGAGGGAAGCCGGCGTCCTGCCGTGTGGCCATCCGTGCCCAGGGCACTCTGCTGCTGGGCACTAGGGGCCACTCTCAGAGCTGCTGAGCGCGGCCAGCAGCTGGGTCTTGTCACTGTCCTCCCCTCCCGCCCCTGCCTGCTGCCCTGCTCGCTGGAGCTTAGCTGGGAACCGGAGGGGAGAGCTAGGAGGGAGGCAGAGACAACTGGCAGGGATGAGGAGCCGGGCTGGTACTGGCTGGGAGCGGTGGGAGGGGGGAAAGGAGATGAGCTGAGCCTGGGAGAGGAAGAAGAAAAACATGCTGCTGCAAGTCCTTCCCCCGTGGAGTCTGAAGAGAAGAAAGCTGATTGCTGACAGAGATGATTAGGAAGCCCTCCCTTGCTCATGCCAGCCCATCTCTGTGAAAAGCTTCCCTGGGACTTTGTGTCAGAGCTGGACCAGAGTGTGGGAATAGAGGGACCTCCAGCTTGCTTGAAACAGACAGGGCACAAGCTTCATACACCCAGGATTCATCTTCCCCCAGATTCCAGCTGGAGGTAGCACCCCTTGGGCCTTGCATCACCCCACAGCTTCGTTTAGTGAGGGGGGACCTGTAAGGGAGATAGGGCAGAAGAAGAGGAGGTGCTGGGGAGAGAGCAAGTGAGGCCAAGACGGACCCTTTGCCCCTGGAGAATCCCAGCAGACAGTTCTGAGATGCTCTCTCCTTAATATAGCACCATCTGCCCAGCTATTTTCTCCCCTGGCTCGCTCACAGGGATCTCCACATTGCAATCAGTGTGTCTGGCATACTTGAGCTAGCTGCAGCCCAGCAGGGTCAGGCAGAGACCGATCTCAGCAGGGGCACAGCAGCCAGCCCTTCAGCCTGGTCTCACAAAGGCAGCCAGTTTTCCAGGTCCCTGAACTGGTTTTCGCTGAAGGCCATGCTGCTCCCTCTCCCCTGCTTTGACCTGTACTGACTAGATCAGCCAGCATGTGCTGCCTTGCAACAATTTCAGAGGAGCCTGGTCCCTGGGGAGCATGGCTCCATGCAGCTGGGACCAGTATGCTGGATAAAGAAGGAAAACAGGTACACCTGGGCACTGGTCTGAGTTTGGCAAGTCTCATGATTTTGTCAAAAGTCACATTATTCCATATTTTTTCATCACACCTCAGAGACAAGAGCTTCATTCTTCAACACAAACCTGACCTGGCATAAGAAGCCACTAAGAATACCACTTTTGTAGTCGCTGCTTATTTGCTTCTCTGAGCCTTGCAGTTTGGAAGGTAAATTCATTTTTCTCTGTTTCAGGATGGTGGTAGAAGGAATGTTAAGAGACAACACATTTGTTCTTTTTTCATCTTATTGTGCTTTTTATCTACACAAGCTTTGTGCTTCTCTGATGCAGAACCAGGGCTTCACTTGATTCCATTTTTCACAAAGTTTGGGCTGCCATGCAAATGATAATTCCAGTGATTTATATGGCTGAGCAAAACCCTTATTTTTTCTTTTTCCTGAAATGGGTGTGACACAGGGACAGACTGGGCAAAGTTTGCAAAACATTTTGTACTGTATGCTGATTGCTCCATCTTTTAGACCAAGTTAAGGCTCCTGAGAAGAGAGGGAATTTGCCAGGGAAGATCCAACAAGGATCAGTGACTCGCCTGGCACAGTAGAGGCCTGTGCTTTCCCTGCAAAGATAGCATGATGTCCATCTACATATCCTGAAACCAAAGCCAATGATAAATTTCCACCCCTATGAAGCAATCCTACAGCACAAATCAAGATTAATTGACATCCTCGTGCCTTCCACAGCTGCACAAATGGTTGGTACAGCACAAGTGGGGCCTGTTCGCTAATCGTGAAGTAGCTGAGAGCAGACCTTGGATTACTGTGGTCTACGGTAATATATCACTTTCCATAAAAAGAAAAGAACATTGTGCTCTCTTTCCCAACACTCTTTCTCCCCAGCTCATCAGTTGCCCAGCAATCACTCTCCCAACACTTGCATAGCAGACAGAGTGGCTTTTAATCCTGAAGAAGTTCTGCTGTGCTAAACTAAAGCAAAAGGAACAGGGAGAAGCAGCTGGGTGCAGGGGGAGGAGTTTGGGTTTTTTTACAAGAGCAAAAAGAATGCAGTACTAGGGGAGTTTCCAGGTTAACAGAAGTCTAAAGGCCACTCTGTCTTTCCTAATGGCTCCAAAGTGCTTAACTGCACTACAGGGAGAGGGAGAATATCTGATGGAGGGAGCAGACTCCTCTCTTTTCAGACTAATTCCATCTCTCACTGCACACTCAAAGGTGCTGTTGAGTTATGCTCTGTTTCAGTTGCAGGAGCCTTCTAAGGCACATACGTTATGTTCTCTGTTGTGAAACCTGTCATTTCGCAAACTGGCTGAAGTTTTCAGTCATTTTGCAAAATGCCTGGAGATGATAGGTATGCACATGAAATCCTCACCCTCTGGCTATTACTAACTCCCTCACTCAAAGTGAGATGCAAAACTACTCTTATGTTCATTTCTACAACCTGGCAATCTTTTGTAATTATTTTTAAAGCCAGTCAGCAACACCCATCCCCTGACAAAGCTAACTGGTATTTTCACAACTGAGCATTGTAACATCAGCCATTATTTCAGTCTTGCCTGTAACATCTGCCTCTGACTGCCAGTGCTCTAGCCCACCACAACTCCATCACCCAAACCAGCCTCCCTCAAATGAATATTGATGAACTCTCTGAGTTCAATAATAAAAGTTTCCTTCCATGAACCAAAGGAAAAATAAAGAAATGGTCACAACAATTTCAAGTGGCACAGCACTAAATGCTATGGGAAATAACATCAGTTCCTAGATCCAGAATGGTGACACCACTGTCTCAGTACACATTCTGCAGAGGAAGATCAGGGTCATATGCAGAAAGTCAGTCAACAGTGAACATCATTAGGAAAAATGCAAACAACATGCTGGATGTATAAACAGGAGAAAAACCCTCAGGATGAGTGATTTGTCCCTCCAGGACTATCGAGGCTGGAGCAGGACTGCTCTCTGGTTTTGGAGACAATTCTTCAACACCAACCAACTGGAAAAAGTCCAGAAGAGAAGTGTGAGATAGACAAGAGGCCTAGAAACATGATCAGTGACAAAGGACCAGAAGAACTGTGTCTGACTGAAAGCATCCCAGTTAATACAAAGTTCACACAAGCACAGCTGCCCACAGACTAATCTATTTCTGATAGCTGTAATGGCTGTAGTGCACCAGGGTGCCCAGGTTGCCAATTTTAGCAAAGCAGTGCACCAGCAGTGCCAGGCAGCTTGCAAATGACTCCAGCTTTCCATCACTTGGCATGCTGATGGAGAAGACAAATAAGGCTGTGAGGTAAAATGTCTGCAATTCCTATTCCAAAAAGACTAAACTTTTAGTCATTTTGTGAATAAAACATGTTGCAAAATAAAAAAAATAAAAAAAACCTGCAGCCATTCCATGAAATTATTTTGCAGGATGAGTAAGTCACATATGAAAATATTTTTTTTAAATCATTCTAACCTATTGGGCCTCACTGTCATAATACCTGAACAGCATGCAGTCTCAGGGCCCTACACAGACTACCAAAGGCTGCTCACTTCTTTTGAAAAAGGGCAGAAGGCTCCAAAAATGGTTTACATGATTTGACCACAGAAACCACAGGAGTCTTTGGCTGAATCAGGATTCAAAACAAGATCTTATGAGTCCAAGGCCATAGCCCTGTCTGTGTATTCCCCATTTTTTATGCTGGTTTTGCTCTTGGTCACCCATTAGTACAAGTAGAGCTATAACTATATATTATCTAGTGCACCAAACCACCTGAATCCTATGGGAAGTAACACAGCTTATTTTCCCAACATAGGGCTAAACCTAGTCACTTTTGATCTTGCAGGGAAATACAGATTCAGAATCCAGGCTAGTGGCTGAAATCACCTCCTAACCTAGACCCTGCTGGGCAGAAGTCACCTCCCACCTCACACAGTCTGTGTCAGATCAGGGAAAGCCTTTCCCCTCTGTTAACAGATAGGAAGAAACTGAGCATGGAAATATCAAGAAAAAATAGCAGTTACCACAGTCCTTGTTGTACAGGACAGAGAAGGCCTGGCCACTTTCTTTTATAATCCTTGTTTGGCTCAAACCCTTGTGTACACAACTTTCATTTCCTCTCCTCCATCTTTGTGTTCACCCAAGCTCACATTTCCCTGGAAGAGGGCCGCCTGGCACTCATTGTAGTTGTTTTATGATTACCACAAGCAGCGTCTCCTATATGAAAAGGACAGGACTAGAGTCAGACATTTCCTAGCAGCTCTCCTCTGGTGCCAGCTGGACCCTCTGATCAGAACTGCTTCTCCGTGGCGGCTGGCACTGCACTGCGGTGCAGCGGTACCCGGGTCGGGTGCGTGAGGCATCAGGGATGTGTAGCTGCAGTGGCACAGGGCAGCAAGAGCTGAAAAACCCTGTCTGGAAAGTCAGATGAATGCCCTGGCAGCAAGTCCTCACCCCAATGCTGTGCTGCCCTGGCTGTGCTGGCAGGTGAGCCCATTCTAGGGAGGGTGAAGTTAACTCTGGTCCCTCGGCACAGCCTCAGGCATAGATTGTTTGCTGTGCAAACACATCCCAAATTTCTAAGCCTGCTGGTCAGCCTCAAGACTCAGCACTGATGCATCCCCAGAGAAATCTGAAAAAATAACTGATTCCATAAAAGTAGCCTATCAGTGTTAACTTCTCAAAAGTTTTTTCCTCCAGTTTCCTCCATTTGCTGACAAATATGAAGATTCTCCCCCCTCAGCTATTGCAATGGTCTTGTGCAGTCGGGACCCTCGGCTGCTGAGGCAGAGGTGTGGATTTATAGCACTGGCTTTTGCATAGTATAACGCTGAGCCTCAGGGATCAAGGGTTATGACATTTTTATGGCTTCTCTTCTCCTCCCTCATATGAATATGAAGCAACTGTAGGGAAAAACATCTGGTTTCACTTTTCTTTTCTCCACCACTGTTCCCATCTGACAAAACCTTAAAAACTTGCCAGTGTTCTAGCAAGCTGTGTGTGCCAGCAGCCTGCAAGGAGCCAAGGATTTTTTGGTGTCATCACAAGCGAGAGTACGCTGGTCTGGAAGTACTGGCTCCATCATTGCTAGAAGGCAAGGCTACCCAGATCTTGACCCACTGGCAGATGCACTGGCAGCCCTCCTTCTTTGCTAGAGCAGGCTGAAGGGCTGCTAAAAGACTGTCCCTCCATCTTGATCTCATTACAGGCAGCCTCTCCAGGGGGAAATGTGGGCCACTGTGGAGAACACTGTGAGAGGAGCCAACCCCTGCTGAGGGCAAGGAAAACGAGATGCAAGAAGTTCTGCCTCACCTCAGAGTCTCCAGAGGGATTCTTCTGAGGTAGAAAAACAGCCTTGCTCTATTTCTGAACAGTGGTGTGCTGAGAAAGGCTTGTGCCTGGCTCTGTGCTCAGGCCTAGTCCACACCAGAAAAGAAGGACAAGCCCAAAAATCCCAGAAGCTCCTAGGTCCAGGTGAGACCCATACTGTCAGTCAGGAGAAGAACACAATACTACAAACTCTGAGGCCAGTCTGGCAAAGGTGGCCAATAGCTGGCCAATAGCCTGTTTCCACAGCTGGACACTAAGAAATATAATCAGTTCCCTCATGTTATCTTATTTATCCAAGGAATGACAAAATTAAACTATTTTCAGGAATCTGGATGCATTTCTCCTTTACCTACAGGAAAGGAAGGCATCTCTGCAACATGCAGTGTTGTGGCTCTGGTGAACCTCCAGAAATAATCTCTTCTCAGGATCCCCCATCTTCAAATCCCCAGAGGAAACCAAGTGGACTGTTTGGACACATCTTACTAAAGGGGAACAACTGCTGAGTGCTGGCCCCAGGGACTTGCTGCTGAGTACTGCTGCCATGGAGGCCATGAGATGTGAAGGTGCTTCACAGGGATGAAGTCTCAGGACTCTGTGGCAAACAGGGCCATATGTTAGGCATCCTAAGAGCAAAGCACCCAAATAAACAACTATAAACTGGCCTCCAAGAAAGGTCTCTGAGGGACAGGAACCAAAAGTGCTCGTGGCAAAGGATATTGAACATGAAGGCACACAAAGAAAATGTTCTGTGCTGTGGGCTGCAAGAGAAGACCCACGGTATTGTTCTCTAGATTCTTTCTCTTTTTTTGACTGTCCTTCTTGACTATGCCAATAAAAAAAAACACCACTCCCTCCTCTTATTCTTTTTCTTTGTTTACTTAACTTCTTTTCCTCGTAGCAACTGCATAAAGCTGAAGCCATCTGATATTTCCAAGTAACCAATACCATTATTCACTGAAGGCACTGGCCTGGATCCTAATTGCTGCTGGTTTCATACTCAACACAAGCCTTGCAAACAGCTGTAAATATCTCTATACAGTACTCCTCTCATGTCAAGCTGACCCTAATTCTTACAAGTCCCCTGGGATGCAAATAAAAGTGCTGCCAGAGAAAATAGGTGTGCTAGGTACACTTTGGGAGGACAAACAGCAGCAAAAGAGGAGACACTGTAGAAATACCGTTTTACACCCTTTTCCAAGGCATGCAAAGGGGAAGCAGGTGAAAGGAGTTGGTGGTAACTGGTATTTGCAGGCCATGTGACGGGATGAAGAAGCTTTATATCTGTGTGAAACTAGGACAATGAGGACTTTCTGGATCATGTCCCAGCTCCCAGAGGATGTGTGAGAAGGAAACTAGAGCATCCCCTTCCCACTTACCCTTCCAAGTCTTTGTTCCAGGCATGCTATTATTCTGGCATTACCCAATTTCTTCATCTTGTTTCCCTCTGTTCACACAAAAGGCCTGTGTTTCATGTGAACCTTTGTTTAAGGTTAAAGAGCACCATAACTACCAGGCAGCAACATTGCATTACACAGGTGACAAGGCCAGTGTAAAACCCCTGCTAAGGAAGAGGAGAAGTCCATGCTTTGCACCTCTTTTTGCCAGAGTCACAGAATGGAGAAAAGGATAAGGCAGCAAAACACGTGACAAAGTGCAAAATATGGTACTTTTGGTTTGGTTTTAGTCCGCTTCACTCCTGTAACCAGAGGAATGCAAAAAAAAAAAAAAAAANTTTTTCACTAAAAAAAAAAAAAAAGTCACTAAAATATCTTTTGCGTTTCTTTTCCTTTCAAAATACAGTTCAACTCAGAGATGGGGGTAGGAGGGACATCCAGTCTTTTACAAGCTCCCCAAGAGTTAGGCACTCGTAACACTCCCTCACCTTTTATTGCCCCTATTCCTCAAATCCTGCCCATCCCCTGTGTGATTTTATGCTGCCCTTCTGCTCTCTTTCCCATCTATCACATGGTATCTCCCTTTTCCACTCATTTCCTCTTCTACTCTGATCCACTCATGCATTCCAGGCTCCCTCACTCATCCTAAAGTTTGTTGGAACACCAACAGTCCTCCGGTGCCTTCAGCCCCTGATCCCACATGGCTGGCTGCACTCTGCCAAGGGGCTCCCCTCCTGAGAGCAGGACTGCAGGGGGCTAAATCATCTGCTTCTCAGGGCCAAGTAAGTTCCACCACAAAGAGCAAAAACTGTGGGGAGAAAACTGGGGGAGGCGAAGAAGGCACAGTGTGAAAGTCCACAGCTACATACCAGGAGATGGAAATCAGTACAGCTGGTACTGTGTGTTCAGCTCGCAGCCAAAGTCCTTTCTCTCAAGGTTGTGCTGACAGACTACAAAAACAACGGCTGAAAGCACAGCATGAAAGCGAGCGATGGGGAACTTGCCCCAGCAGAAAGAATCTGTGAAGAGGAAGGTTTAACATGTTTGTTTAGATGTCAAGCCCTTGGCAGGGGCTTGTCAGGAGAGGCAATGAAAGGTGTTCATCCAATGTACACCTAGTACTTCTTGATGCATATGTGTATTTCTCCCAACCTTTCCACCTAAGTGCTCTCCTTAAGACTCAGCCCTTTAAGAGTGACATTTAAGAGGGACATGCAGACCACCCCCTATCTGCTCCAAGACATAAGATATGCTGCAAATGAAGACATCTGGCAAGTAAGTTTTTACCAGGAACAAATATTTGCCATCGTTCTGGGTGGCTGCTATGCCACATTACATTCTTCCTGGCACACAAGAGTGGACAAATATTCTCGGAAATGTAAGTAGATTTCCGCCATCAGAAAGGGCTGACAAACACTTCAGGCCACTGTACCCTGGGTCTTCATTTCTTGTCAAGTCGGAGGCCTATGCACACAGCTGGCTTCTCTTGTGTGCTGGCAGGATGAAAGAGCCAGAGGGTCAGGTAAATACTAATTGTTAGAAAGATGTGGACACCCAGCACAGTAAAAACTGCACTAAGGGTTGCAGATACATGCAGATACAAGGGTTACAGATGCATGCTAACCAGCCACCTCTTAAAATCTCTCAAGATTTCTGCTGTCATTTCATTTATTCTCTTGCTCAAGTGCCACGTCTACCTGGCAAACGAATTCCCTCTATTCCCTTATGCCAAGTTTCACTCCAGCATGTCAAAACCACTGCCCTACACTGCAGCATTCCTTTCCAAGTGAACTATTCCCCCTCTCCCTCCCACAGGTCCTGCTGATGGCAGCTCGAGGTTGTATAACTGCACGCTCCCTCCTTGATAATAGCGAGAACCAGGATTTCCTGGTATGCCAGAAATGGTTTTGCCACTCCTGCCTGTGTGAAAGGGGTGGGACAGGAGGCAAAGCAGCCATCGTGTGTTACAGCTCTGGGTCGTGTCTGTGCACCCTGACATCCCGCCAGGCTATAATAAGAGAGACCTGCAGGGAGCAACATATGTCAAAGTTGGTAATTTTCCTTCCTGCCTTCACTCCTCGAAACCGCCTCAACTGGATCAACGCCCGCCCAGTTCCTTCTTTGGACAGCCAACGAAGCATGCACACTGCAGGAGCAGCTGCCAGCTCTGCTGGAAAATGTACAGACCAAAAGATCACCTGTGAGCGCGCAGTCTTGGCATGAGCTGTTCTGCACGTCTGCAGCTCGACAATGCTGCTGCGGCTTTGGGAGGCAACAGCAGCCGACCGCAGCGCCGGCCGGCCACTCGCAATCCACAGCCAGAGGCGCCTCTGAAAACATGCTCCCTGCAGCAGGGAGACCTTGCAGAAGCCTCGCAAACCTCCCCTCGTTTTTAAATTGAGCCAGGTTAAATAATCCTCTCTCTCCCTCCCCCAGCAATTTTTAGCTTCTCTGGGCAGCCACAGTGTCAGTCCACATCTGGAAAGGGCATCGCTGGGCCATTTGCAGCTGGATTGGAGCCAGATGCAGGAAGGGTTTGGAAGGTCTCTTGCCCTGTCTTCCTTGAGATTTCCTTACTGCTGCAGTAACACCAAGACCGCTGGTGACTTTAAGTGGTGCCTACTCATGCTCTCTGCCATGTCAGGCATTTGGCTGAGATGCAGCCCTGGCACTAGGCAGCCAGGCTTGGAGAACTAAGTGGTCTGTGGGGTCCACAAAGCTGGCCTCCGTCCCAAGAAGAAACATCAAAATTTGCACAAAAAAGCCCCAGTGTGCAGAGGTTTTGATAACTTGTATAGCAGCCAGGTTTTTGACTGTTACTGTGGACATAATTCATAATTGTTTGAGGCTGTCCCATCCCTCATCAGGGCTAATCTGGCGTAATATTCTTTCTGAAGAAAAAGAATAAACTCACCTGACCAGTGATCTTTGACCTCCCAGAATTGCTGAAGTAGTTCTGCTTTGCCTTTCCTCCTTCCTCCTGCCTCCCTTCCCCCCTGCTACTTCAGAGATGCATGTGGCCCACTTCACACTTCCTAAACCCCTACCTGAATATGGGATTTGCAGGCTGTTTATTTTTTTGACGTTTGTTTCAGGGAAAATGGGAACATCAGTGTCATCACATTACCAAGCTCACCACATTTTCTGCATTGAATGCAGGCAGACTGGCAGCCCTGCTTGACACGAGGGCACTCCTTTGACAGGAGGAGGAAAGACCATGTACTCACAACAACTAATTCAGCTGATTTATTTTTAAATGCTGTAATAAGGCAGGCACAGAGTGAATGGAGAAGTGCAAACCCACTGAGAGCTAGAAGGCTCTCAGAGCTGTGTGTTGCTTTGTGTCTGTGCCTGCCTCTCAGTTGTCTCTGCGAGTGATTCAGAAAACCCTGTTTAATCAGATTCAGCTCCTGCCATCTGTTAAGTGAGACACTGTAGGGACTGAGTATTGTAACAAAATGCATATCAGAATTGCCCTCGATTTAGCATACTTTGTGCAACATGTCCCGTTGCCCTCATTCACAGCAAGCAGAGCGAGGCTTTAAGGCTCCTTCTCCTCTTTGGGGTGTAATGACTCACTGCAGTGGGTGAGCAGACCACACCGACCCTCTGCATGCCCCCAGCTCTGAGTCACAGGCTGGGATTAGAGGGACATTTTAGGATTACAGACAAGCACTCTCCCAGAAATCTCCTTCCCTTCTGCCTTTGCCAGTACTTTGCTTAACAGAGGCTGTGTATGCTCTCTGATGTGGCAGAAAGGATGGAAATTCAGGGAATTCCCAGACAGCTCGTGGTTGTATAGCCGGGTGTCTGATCAAAGGTACATATCGATCGGCTTGGTCAGTGACACCCAGCACACATAAAGATGGGATCACGTAAATCCATCCATCCTTGTGCCAGGAAGTCTCTTAACAGTGAAACAAAAGAGTGTATTGGCAGTTGGCAGAGATGGGTGTTTTGCAGGACGCCTGGCACTTCTGAATGGCCCCTCCAGACAGCGTTGGAGCAGGGGCTTCATTTTACACACCTTTGAGATGATGTGCTTTGTGCTTTTTCAAGCAGTCACAGGTCTGTTGTGGTGGGCAGCAACCTTTCTTGAAGACAATCCAGCAAGATACATCACAGTGCCACGGGAGCAGAGCTGATTACCTCCTTCTGGTGGGGAAGTTTAGCTTGACTCTCATAGAGTCCCTGGCTAGGCAGTACAGGCCATTTTGGAAGATCACCTGCAGTGGCTGGAGGGGATGCATATTCCCACTGTGCTTGGGAAACATCTTCTCACATGCTTCGGTGTGTCGCTCAGGCTACTGCTGCTGAAATACCTGACCTGGTTTTTCAGGGATGGATACAGACACGAACATCAATGTTTGTAGAGTGACTCAGAGAGTTAGGGACTCTAATGAAATGCATTTTAAAAAAAAGAAAATAAAAGAAGGAAGAAAATGAAAGAGCTGACATCAAAGTGAGCAACAGAGGACACAGAAATTGATGGATTTCACACTCGGTCGATTGTTGCAATTAATTACATAGAAGGAGCTGTGACAGTGTGTACCAAACTGCTCCCCCCACACAGCTGGAAACTCCACAGTTAGTGAGGCCAAGGGAATCAGATGTTGCAGAGGATCCAGTTGCACCATATATTTCCACATCTTGCTCAAGCTCCCCAGGTAAGTGTCTGGATTTGGTTTCTGCGGTACCACACCATGTGCCCAAGTTCGTCAGGACGGGCATGTTTATGCCTGCTACCAGCCTGCTGGGTTTGCCTCCCCGCGGGGGAAGCAGGGAGGAAGCACAGAAATTGTCGGGTTTGCATTTCACAACCGCCTGCATAATCCAGGTTGCCGTGCACATCCCGTGGCTCAGCCTTTCAGGCCCAGTGTGATGGGAAGCGGGAGGGAGTGTTTACACAGCCCGCTGGCCGCTCTGCAGTCGCTATAGCAACCCCAAGGGTCAGTTTATAGTAGGAGAGGAAGTTCACTTTTGGGGAGTTCAGCTTTCCAACACCAGCATCAAGCATGGCTGAAAAACAAAAGGCCAGGCAGTGGGAGGAAACACATTTAAAGGAGCTTCCTATGTGCAAAACCACCCAAGCTTTCTCAGTCACAGGGAGATGCTGCATTCCTTTCCTCTTGGTCAAAGGCACGCTGCCATCCGGTTGATGCCTGAGCCAGAGGGCTACCTCCCGTCTCCCGCAGATGCCTGGGTGTGTTTGAGAGCAGGGCAGCTGTGGAGGAGTGCAGCGTGGTGCCCCACTTTCAGAAACACCCCTGTGCTGGCAGCCCCAAGCCGAGGGCCACAAGACAGATGTCCCAAGTGTACTCGCTGCTGACTCTGGCTCTGCAGAGGCTGCTTGTACATCTTCACGTCTCCCATGGCAGGGAGAAATAACAGGCACTGTCTTTTCTGGCCTGGATGTAAAGCAACAAATATCTGTGCATGCAGACTCGGGGTTCTTTGAACTTACCATGCTGAGACTTAGTCTGTGTCAGTGCTGCCAGTGGTACTGCGATTAAATCTGAATAAAATGACAGTCATCTCTGAGGTAATGCCTAGACAAATACCCTCTTTCCAAACACTGCCATCTGCCCAGAAAGTTTTCTTGACCTGCACAGCTCCTGGCTCTGTTGTACCTCATTACCAAAACAGCCTGAATACTGACCAAGAGCTAAAAGGGCATCTGTCAGCCACTGTTAAAACAGTGGGACAGTGTCAGAGTGCAGTCACCCTGGGGAATTGTGTTTTCTCAGGGAAAGAGGTAATAAACACAGCATCCCCACAGCCACAAGGGAAAACAGCCTGCAGCCTGAGTCCTTCTCTCTCCCAGCAGTTCCCATCGCTGGATCTGAAGCAGCAGAAGAGAAAGAGTTCATTGCGCCATGGGGGGCAGAGGGCTGCTTCAAAGAAAGGTCCACCCCTAGCTGAACAAGTCCAACACTAGATGGGAGAACAGGCCACAGACTTTCTGAGCTCCCAGCTGAGCTCCCCACTGTGCATCACACTCCAGGGTTTCAGAGCAGGGTTTCAGTTTACCTACACTGCATGCTACCCCTTTGTGGTAGGTATAAGGTTATAAAAGGCCTCCCGCACTCAGCAGCTGCTGGAGAAAGAGCCCTGAGTAGTCTGGTGCTTGGTCAACAATTGGGGACATGCAATGGGTACTCCTGTGCCTGGTCTGGGCTGCAGTGTGGGAACGCAGAGAGAAGAAAGCCCGGTGAATCCCAGGAAGGTGAACTGACTGCAGATGTCAGAGCGAGCATTGCAAGGCCTGTTTTCCCTTCTAACATGACAATTTACATCACTGAAGTATCATTCCAATAAAGCTCCTTCTGTCCATGAAGATCTGTCCACCAGTACTTATCTGGGAGGTAACCAAAGTAAAGGCAATGTTAAAGGCTGTGCTGGAGCCTGCTGTGCAGGCAGAGCTCGGGGAAGCTCACATAGGTGTTTCCCAAAGAATGGAGTTCAACAGAGAGGCAGCAAGCCATTGCCCAAGGGAAGAGAGAGGGGTAAAGAGAGAATGTGGGAAGGAGAGTCTGTGTGTAGGAAGATTGGGAATTGTGATACATTATGCCAGAGAAAATATGCAGAAAGACACAGCCTAATGGAGTAACATAGGTTCCAAGGAGATGAGAGCAGAGAGTTATACCATGAGGCACTGCATAGGAGAAGGAAGGACCACATGGATGGGAAGGAATGACCCATAGCTGAGGCCTTCAAAACCAAAGTGATTAACAGAGAGGAAAATGATGAAAATGAGTGTGGGTGCTGGAGTGGAATGGCAATGAAGGCTACATAGATGAGAAAAGTGGTTGAGTGAGGGGAGGGAATTCATCTGGCTATACAAAGATGTCAGACCCACTTGAGAAACAGATGTATTGAAGATGCAACTCATCCCAAAGCAGAAGTCAAATACAGCATACATCTACTTGTCTCTGAAAAGGGGTAGCTACAGTAATGATTTCAGAAATAGACATCTACCCCAAGCAGATCAGATTTCAATGAAAGAAACCTTCATGCCTAATAATCATCTGCTCTTGGGTGGCAAGTGGAAGGGCAGAGCTTTGGGATGAGGGCTGTATGTGTGTGTGTGTTTGAGGGTGATCTCCTGGGAGATTTTCCCCAGGGCTGGGTGTTACCCAAGGAAACATGAGTAGGTTTCAGTGCTGCTCCACTGCTGAACTCCTAAGCAGAGAGGACTTTCCCAAGGAACTCCAGAGGTGGGTTTCACTTTTGCTGGCAACCCCCATCTTGCACGTTTAACCACACAGGCTTTGAGTGGGGCATGCCTATAGGGCCAGCAAGCAGCAATATGTTCATGAGCAATGAGCCAGCCTGCCCGACAAACTGCAAGAGATGACAGAACAGCCTGTGCACTGGCATGACCCCTTACCCTGCCAGCGGCTATGGCACAGCAAGGGTGCCCACAGGATTAGGCCTCTGTGTGTGCACAGCAAGCAGGCTTTGGCATCTTTCAAACAGGCTGCAGTCCAGGCCCTAGCTTGGGAAGCCCTTTCTCCATCGCCCTCTCCTTCCTGCCCAGCATGTGGATGAGTCAAAGGAACTCCTGATGTCTCAGGGTCCCCCAAGTCCCACACAGCCTGCTGCTAGCCCTGGTTACAGCACAGACCTGCCTGATATCATTATAGTAACAACAGCCCTTCAGATGGTTTAATGCCACCAGAAGTCTTTCTACAAGCTCAGCTCACGTCCTAGAACAGTGCTTCCCACTCCTTTTTCCAAGCCAGTGAGCAAAGAGGGCTCAGCCCTCTTCCCTGGGTTCCATCCTGCAGCACACCTAGCTCCCTGCATCTGCCCAGGCACAGTGCCTGGGGATGCTGCAATATCAGCTGAACTGGCCCACGGAGCATGGAAAAAGCAGGAGGGCATCCAGGTGACTGAGACGCCAGCAGCATGCACAATAATGGCTCAAAACCTTGGCATGGCTCTTTGGAAATATTACTCGTGGGCAGGGGGGACAGGGAGGTGGAGGAAGTGTTGTCAGCATTCTATTATTCATACTGTATGAAGAAAAATACCCTGAAACAATGTGGTTGGGATTGGCAGCAGTTGTGAGTCACCTGCCATAGAGGCAGAGGTCTGTGTGAAGCCCCAAGCAGGGCAGGAATTTAATCCAGCTCCCCAGATGCTGCATAAAGGTGTAAAAATGTGAGCTTTGGTACTGGCTCACCATCTGCTTCAAGGTACATGTAACAACACAGTAAATACCATTTGCATGTATTTGCAGATTTACTGGTCAGATAAGTGGTAAGGAAGGTATGAAAAAGGCCTGCTTAGAAACAAGTAATGTTAAAAAGAGGCATCTTCATCTTTGTTGCAACCACCACTTTGTATGGAAATAATGCTTACATTCATTAGACTGTAAGTGGTCATCACAGAGGGTGAAAATAATTAAGGAGGAAATAATAGGAAGGATGTTATTTGACACTGTAAATGTTTTCTATATCCTCACCTGTGCCTGGATATTGCCACTGCATGCACCTCAAAGGGAGTTTCTTCAAAGAGAAAGAAAAAATTAGCGAGAGAGAAGGCAAAAATTGTATTGAAAGAGATTGAAAAGTCAAGTGGAAATATCTTGTACCCCATAAAATCCTCTGGCTTGTTAGAAAATGTTTATCCCCCTTAAGTCTAAAGGAACTGAAAACTTCCAGGTCCACAAAAACTACTGGAAAAACATTTCTATTTGCCCACTCTCATCTCTTCTGCCCCAGGGACAACCTCACTGTTTTAAACTGATTTTTTAACCCTACAGTGGTAACCTCTCCCAAAGTACACACATCTTGCAATCAGCTTCGAATCAGTGGGACGAAAAAGCCACTTCACTTCTCCCACATTGCTGTCTCACTCACCCTCCACTGAAGACAAAAGCCTGTGGGGGTTATTTCTGTTTTCTCCGAGATGCTGATCCCAGAGGGACAATGAAGCCAACTTTCCATGAACATCTCCAGGCTAAGACAGCTTTCAGAAAGGGGATCAGGCATCAACACCACACCTGAATGAGGGACCTGGCCTTCTAAAAGGCTGGGAGGCAGGTCACCAGCATGCCAGTGGGAGGTGACATAAGGGAATCCTTGTGAAAATGAGGCATCCTCAGTTCCTTCAGCTTACTCTAAAAGGCAGAGCTTCAAAATGAGTCATGTTTGAGACTCCAAATGGGAAATGGGGAGAGTCATGTTTTAATGTCTTTGATGCAGGAGCCCAGACAGCACTTCCTTGTGATGATGAGGACTGGTACTTGGCTTTTTTCTAACACACAGTCAGGAGAAATGGAGTCATATACCAGGAGAGAGAGATTTATCTACACTGATAACTGCAATAATTCCTGCTCACTTTTGTCTTCTTTTGCAAAAATACCCTACATACAGAAAGGGTTCCTCATGCAACATGTCTGATAGATCCTACAATTTCAAAATGCACTTCTCTGCATCTAGCCAAATACTCAGAGAGGGCATTTTTTGTTCATCTTTTATATCAAGGGGCTCTCACTGCTGCCTGGCTCCTCCTGCCCCTTGAAGCAGTCACATTGCCACCTAGATAAATAGCAGTGAGGCACATTCCAGGCACATCTCTTATGCCTGAAGTTCTCTAGAGCAGAGGAGATGCTTTAACTTTTGCTTCTTTTTGAAGCTTTCTTATGACTGTTCTCTTTATGCTTGGCTTTCTTTCCCTAATAGGCAGGGCCACTTCCCTTCTTGTTTGAGGACAGTGCCACTTTCTCACTCTCATCTGCTGGCATGCTGTAGGTGTATTGAGGGGTCCAGCTCTCTCCAGGAAAGAGGTTTAAGAATCATAAGATGTCCCTGTGGAAAATGCACCACTTTTCAAGCATGACAATATTTATACCAGCCAGGAAAACCCTTAAAAGAGAAAAATTCACTATGTTTTTGTTCATTCTTCTTCAGGGTGTCCCTTCAACAGCTGTTAAATGGGATAATCGCCTGCTATCCTCATGTCAACAATTCAAGTGCTAATGGCTCTCAGTCCATGAGAGGTTATTCGGTCATCTGGCATCCCAGGTACACTTTGCATAAGGAGGATGATGAAGGGATTAAAGTCCCTTCTGAGATTCTAGAAACATTGGAAAGAAATGCTTTCAGATTAATTTGGAGAAGAGATGATGTCCAAGACAGCGTATTTGGTTTGAATGGCAAGGTTTTTGTAGTAGGGTGCTCTAAGGATGGCCTCTGTGAGAAGCTGCCAGAAGTTTGCCCCATGTCCAGTGGAGCAATTGCCAGCCAGACCTAAGATGGACCTGAAGCTGGCCAAAGCTGAGCCCTTCACTGATGGTGGTAGCACCTCTGAGATAATGTGTTTAAGGAGAAAAAGTTGTCACACAAGAGCAACTGCAGCTGGAGAGAGGAGTGAGAATATGTGAGAAACAGCCCTGCAGACACCAAGGTCAGTGAAGGAGGAGGGGGAGGAGGTGCTCCAGGTGCTGGAG
>VYXF01003595.1:569816-583694 GCA_013397295.1 Polioptila caerulea
CTGTGACCCCATGGGAAGCACATGCTGGAGCAGGCTCCTGGCAGGATCTGCGGCCCTGTGGAGAGAGGAGCTCACCCTGGAGCAGGTTTGCTGCCAGGACTTGTGACCCTGTGGGAAACCCACACTGGAGCAGGCTGCTCCTGAAGGACTGCACCCTGTGGAAGGGATCCACAGTGGGGAAATTCATAAAGAACTGCAGCCCATGGGAGGGACTCACTTTGTAGAAATTCGTGGGAGGGACCCCTGGCTAGAGCCGGAAAAGAATGTGAGGAGTCCCCTCCCTGAGGAGGAAGGAGCAGCAGAGACAACGTGTGATGAATTCACTGCAGCCCTAGTTCCCTGTTCCCCCTGCACTGTAGCCCCAGTTCCCCATCCCCCTGCCCTGTGGGAAGCAGGTAGAGAGTTTGGGAGTGATGTTGAATGCAGGAAGAATGGAGGGGTGGAGGGAAGGTGTTTTCAAAATTTAATTTTATTTCTTGTTATCATATTCTATTTGATTGATAATAAATTAAACTAATTCCCTCAAGTTGAGTCTGTTTTGCCCATGACTGTAATTGCTGAGTGATCTCTACCTGACCTTATCTCAATCAAGGAGCCTTTTCTCTCCCCTGTCCAGCTGAGGAGGGGAGTGATAGAGCAGGTTGGGTGGGGACCTTGCATCCAGACAGGGTCAAAGACAGGGAAACCAGGCAGGCTCGAGGCCAGCAGGAAGGATTTGCACGTTTTGATGCCTCAGAGGGACTCCAACCCAATGCTGAAAGACCCTGCACCCAGCCCAGCCTTGGTGCCAGCCATCTGAGCCAGGGCTCAGTTTGATCTCAGAAAAGTACTGCTTGTGCAGTGCCAGTGCTCAGCAAGCACAGGCCATCATTCTGTGTCATGGCTAAACCACTGTCCCAGCAGTGCAATACTGGCTACCTGCACAGAAACAGAGGCACCTCTTGCTAAGGCTCAGGGTCACTGCCACAACTCTGCTGCTGGCCAGGTAATGCCAGGCTCAGTGACCTCCAGCTCTGCAGTGCAAAGTGCCAAGCTGTCAGTGCCATGTGGAGCAAACCCTCTGGTGCTCCTTGCCTCTGTGACAGGAAAAAGGCTGCAAAAGGCAGCAGCAAAACCTTCAAAATCAACACCACTTTTATGGAGCAAACCTTGCAACTTGATCCATACTTTTGTGTGTGTGCACATGTGTGTGTGTGTGCAAAAGGCAGTTCAATGCATTAATTTATATTTCACACATACTATTTCCCAAAAATCTCCTGGTCTCTACAAAAGCATGTACTTTCTTTTACACAGAAATAACCACAGATTGTATAGTCACACAGTTAAACAGGTCACACCACTACCTGTCAGTGGTATCTGCACAAAAGCAGAGCTGGAGTTAAGCCTAAAACTATGCTGTTATGAAACTGCTGATAATACATGACCCATGGGAGGTGGGCCATCAGTGTCTGTCCTTCTGCACAGCATTATGGTAATGACAAAGGAAAGGAATGATGGTGGCTTTGGCTTCCACCACAGGGACTGTCTGATGTGCCTTACCCATCCCTTCTGTTCTTCAAGGAGGGTACCCAGATCCCTGGTGTCTTCTGTCTCAAAAGTGGCAAGTAGGAAGAGAAAAGAAGAATTAACAGATAAATATAATACCCTCAAGGGGATATATAGAAGGTGTGGAGGGTAAATGGCTAGGAAAAAAAGGATAGATCTTCCACAGTTCTCAGCAATGCTGCCCTGAAACACTTGTGAGCACATTCTCCAAAGGGATCAATAATCAATGAACATGCATTTCATCTACTGAAAAACTTATTTGGACGTGAAACCAATTATGTGTTTCATAACTGGTCTTAAGTCCATGGAGTACACTATTATTTAAGGAATTTTACTGGCCAAAGCACTTTCTCAGCCTCACCATTTATCCTTTATTTTCTTTTTAATTTTGAAATGATCCTGTATTCAGTTCTACTGGCTTGACATCTCCAGTCCTCTCAGTACATTATTCCTAATTCTAGTTCCCCAGCACCTTCTCCTCTGAAGAGTTACTTATACACCAGAAAAGTTGCTCTCATTTCATGTTCCCAAAAAAATGTGTATGTATCTGTTGCCATGGAAGTGGTGTGTGTTCCAACCAACCATTTTAGCCACACTAACTTTAAAATGGTAACCAAGTTTGAAACTCTTTGGTTTCCTCCCAGAACACACAGAACCAGTGCAGTCAGCCCAATAATGAGTGTTGGAACACATCTGCCCTTGTGGGCTTGCGGGTGACCACCAGGCAGCCATGACTATTCCCCTCCACAGGCTGCACAGCTGACCCAGTTTCTCCTCAGAGCTGTCATGGCAACTTCCACGGTCGTGCTTGTCACTTCTCATGGAGAAACCTTCCTTTTCTGGCTTTGGCAAAGCAAGAACTCAATACCAGTGGCAGTGCAAAGTGGGAGAGCAGCACAGCCCTTCAGCCCAGGTCCTCATCCTGAACAAAACCCATGTCATGTGGTAGCAAAGAAGTTGGACAGAGAAGGAAAAGCAACCTGTCTCTTATTGTTTTCCATTCTGGTGCTGCTCTGTTCCTCATCAGGCAGCACATTCAGGCTGCCTTGATAAAGAAATGAGGCACATGGAGCCATTTCATGTGTGCACACCATGAGGCAGAGCCTGCCCCTCTTCATTTCCAGTCCTCCCTGAACTCAAGGTCGTTGCCCACACAGACCTAACTCAGCAGAGGTTTAATATCCTCAGATCCACAAAATCCATGGGAAGAGTACAAACAGGGGACAGTGATCATGACTCCACACAGAGGAAGGCAACAGTGGGAGCTCAGTCTGTACTGGAGAGTTTGCATGAGCACGGCACAGGTTGAGGGGCAGCCTGGGCTGCTCCCAGGACCTCTGGTTGTGCATTTACCCACTCCCAGCCATTCATCACTCCGAGAGGGAGCTGCAACAGCAGCAAAGAAATGTCAGCACTTTATACTAAAACCCTTGCCAGTGAAAGTGGAGAGAAAAATGTTCTGAACCACGGGGCAGACACCCCAAAATCCCTCCTGTGTTGTGGGGAGAAGGGAAGAGGAGAAAAATAATTTTTAAAAAAATTAAAAAGGAGAAAGAACTAGGTAAAAAAAAAAAAAAAAAAAAGAGGNAGAAAAAAAATTTTTAAAAAAAATAAAAAGGAAAAAAAAAAAGGAAAAAAAAAAAAAAAAAAAAAAGAGGAAAATTCCTGGGAGGTTTGATTTATAAAGGGAAATGAGCTGTAAGATAATGTGCTTGGACTGGCCAAGCTGAGGCGGGTGCGAGAAAAGTGGGTGACAGCCAGCAAGCACCAGAAAGAGCCCAGGCAGTGGAGAGGGAAAAGCACAGCCTGCTCAGAGGGAGTGAGACACACAGAAAGTGCATGCTAAGTAGGAGTGCCAGGATGACATTTGAAAAGGGGAAAATTTAGGCTGAGTGTCAGGGAAAGCTTCCTGACAGTGAGATGCATGCACTGGAGCCATCCCGCGGGAGAAGCCCTGGAAGCCTCATCACTTGGCTTGCAAGGGCTGAGCTGGAGGAAAGCTGCAAGTCCTGGAAAGGCCTTGCAGAAATCCAGAGCTTGCAGAAAGACAAGAGCAAGGCTTGCTTTAATTATGAGAGGCCTGGCTCAGAGATGAACTCCACAGTCAGGAAGATTGTCCGCGAAGAGGGGAACTCCCAGTAGGTGATTTTGAGGCAGCAGGTCCCAGGCACAAGCATTGCTCTCCCCATGAGAGCCTAGGAACAAATGGGTGAGCAAGATAGGGAAACAGATAGGGAAATTAAAAAATCCCTTCTCCTTTAAGGCAACATTATCTCTCAGCAAAGAGTTGGTCTGCTCTGGCCAAGGCACAGTCAGTCAGGGCTCAGGCTTCTGTTAGTCTGGGCCCCTGGGAAGGCCAGCTGCCAAAAAAAGAGGGAAATTTTGCTTTAGCCAGGGGGTAGGGCATGGGTGTGCTGGAAGGGAAATGAGGGAGAGACGGGAACTTGCACAGGAGAGTGAGGGAGAGAGGGGGGATGTAAGTATTCACTGTGTCTCTGGATATGTAGCGAGGCAAGAAGCCCAGCAGGATGGCTTGGGAGAGGGGGAAGGAAGTAATGGCTGCAGGCAGAAGCCAAGGCAGAGAAACTCCAGGAATGATGCTGTTTCTCTCCTATCAGGAAGAAGCCTTGACCAAAGAAATCCCTGTTAAAAACAGCCAGGGCATGGACTCTGTCCCCAGAGCTCCCTGAGCCACCAGCCTTCCCCATCACAGGAGGAGGAGGAGGTGATTTCCCCGGCAAGGAGGCAAACAGAGTAACTTCCCCTGCAGGGGACTATCCCTGTGCCCCACCCCTGGGCACACCGCTGGGCCAGCTGCGCCCAGCCTGGCCGGGAGGAGCCTCTCAGCCCTGGCACATGGAGACCTACAGCACACAGCTCCAGAGCTGTGAGCCAAGCTCACAAACAGCCTGGTGTGAGCTGAACATCATCCCACCAATTCCAGAGGCCTTACTGGGCGCTGGGAATCGCAATGTCACTTCCAGAGCATTAAATCGAATTTGAAACTCTGACCCCTTGTGAGCTCCTTCTACCCCAAGGAAAGCACCTCTGTGCCAAAGGTAGCGACACATTAATGCAGGAGATAGTCATGGGCAGTTAAAGCAATAACTGAGCTGTGGCACAGCTGCCCTGGGAGTGCCATCCCTCTCCCATCCCAGCTTTTACTGCTGTGTTCCTTTATTCGGACACACCGCCCTCTCCATTTAAACAGCAAACCCAGCAGGGCAGGAAATGACAGCCCATGCTCTTGTCGAGCCAACAGAAACGGAGCTAAAGTGGAAAGCCTATTTTAAGAGTGAAGTACAATATAAAGAGGTTGCATTTATTTCCAGACCAGACATTACAAACCCAGGGAATTCAGAGTTAAAGTTATGCTTAAAATAAATTCAAACTTGTTGAAGTGTGGCAGTGTGCTACCAAGGCATACAAATAGCCTTAATTCTGCCCTGCAGTGACACACAGCCTTATGACTGCGATTAAAATGTTTTAGTACTTGTGCTCCTAAACTAGATTACCCTGATAAATACAATTTTTTTCCATATTCCCTTGCTTTTTCTCCTCCCCCAACAACCCTGTGCCCCAGATATAGCCACTAGCACAGATTTCACTGCCTAACAGGAAAAAAAAAAAGATATATATCACAGGTCCTTCACATCTGTAATGGGAGCCCCGGGCTAAGTGTTGTCTTGGAAATACCCTTCCTCCCACCGATCCGCAGCCACCCCTGCCCAAGGCTCTAGAGAGCACAACTGAAGTGTGCACCAAGAGATTGTTTAGCCCTGCTGAGGAGAAGGGAAGGGCTTTCCTCTCACCTTTGATACCACGGTAATCTATACTCATGTATTTATTTCACAAGCCCATTAAAACCTTGGTTTAAAGTGTAGAGAAAATAAAAGAGAGAGAAAGAAACATCATCTGGATAAACAATTATGGCTTTCTGTCAAGGATTCAGGAGCTAATCGAGTCCAGATCTGTTCCACACTCACATTTACATGCGAAATTGTACTTACTGAGCTAGAAAAAGTCAGATTAACATCAAGAGTCAGCTCTGCCCCTCAGCTACACAGTGCAAACTCTGAAATGAGTGGGGGCTCCCAGGGTGTAACAGAAGGCAAAGTTTGGCCACAAATACTTAAAGGCCATTTGGCTGAGATGCACATGAAAGCGGCTGCTCTGCACTTCAGCCCAATTTGAAATGATTCTCCAGAAGTTGTATTTACTTAAGAGAGTGAGTGGCCTGAATTGTCACGATGTGTTCAAATATTTGGCACTAAATCACAGCTGTCCACTTATTTGCACTTTTGCTTCTGGGCATCAGGAGGAATTAGTCAGCATCAGACACATTAATGAGCTAACAGATATATTATGGCTTAGAGTTTGGACTTCTTTTGTTTACATAAATACACACCTCCTCTCCGCTTGTTTCCCTGAATGGCATATCTTCTTGAACATGTTGACTTTTCAAGCTTTATTTTATCTAGCCTTTATTAATGAGCTTGCAGAGTTTTCTGTTAGGTATAGAAAAGCACCTTGCCTCCAGCAGCCTTTCTGAGTATTACAAGCAGTCTTGGAGAGACTCAGCAGTGTGAGGGGAAACGGTCCAGCCTCCGAGAAGTTCCTCTTCACAAGCCAAAAGCCATCCTCTGCATGCAAAGATCCCAAGCAAATATGGAACCAATAACAACCTCAAGCAAAGACCTTTACATAAGGAAAATATTTACAAAGTCCATGTTACAAGTCACATCGTCTGAAGAAAAATGCCTGCACCTTTGCTCTGCAGAAAGCAAGTAATTTGTTGCACCAAAGGAAAGAAAACCTTGTTATCTGGGTTAACACTCCCATGATTGATTCATCCCACTTCTCCACTGCCAGAAACCTTTTGTAAATCACAGACACAGCACAGGTCATGATTTAATAACTTGCCAAGAAAATTTATCCTGTGCAAGAGGATTTCAGGACTTCAATTCTTTGCAACTTGTATGCCTAATGGATGCTAACTGCAAACCATAATCATTTTTATTAAACAAATCAACAGTTTTTACCAGGGTAATGCTCTAGCATGGAATCAGTGAGAACCAGGTTTTTGTGTGTGAATAAAATAGTTTTTCAGGAAAAAAAATGCTTATTTGCTGACACTAAAGTTTCTTGTGGGAATACATCACTTTTATAATTAAGTTTTCATCTGGGAGATTTTTCAGGTCAAAAATGGAATTTCTGGTCAGAATCCTAGCAGGGAGGAACACACAGGAAGCCAGGCTCTCAACTGAGCACAGCCAAGCCTCTTGCATCCCGAGCACTCGGCTTAATTACGGAGCCAGCAGCTCATCTGCCACATGGCTGCTCCTTACCTGGTCTTGACCATTTTTGGCCATACTTTTCCAGCACCATTTCCCGGTTCTCCTTCCAGCCCCTCCCAGGACAGGAGGTGCAAAGCCACGGACAGAAAGCATCTGCTCACTGTATGATTGTATTTTCCGGGAAGCATCCCCAAATGGGTGCTTGCCTCCTGCCGGAGGAGCACAAAGGAGCAACCCCACCGCCAGCAGCCGCTCTCACCCACGCAACAGGATCTGGGAGAGGATGTCTGGCCATATCTGCCTTCCCCTCCATGTGCAGGGACACACCATATCAACAGAAACCACCTTTGGTAAGGGCCTAAACGCACCTCCCTGCCCGGGAGGCTGACGGCGTTATCTGCAGCAGTGGAAGGAAGCAGGAGAGCCGAGCTGCTGGCGAGCCTTCCTCCCCTCACAGCTTCTGATTCACCAGAACAGCCCGGCTGCTTTTTGCCACCATAATGACCACACACCAAAGCTGCAAGCCTGGTTTCGCCGGCCGGTTTGTGACACTCTTGTGCCCACGGAGTGGCACTGAATAGCTGGAAGGGGCTGGTGAGCCCGTCCCCGAGCTCCTCTGCGTTGCACACCTCAGCCAGGCTGCTGCAGCAGGGGTCACCAGAGCGGTCACCAGCCTTGTCCTCCGCTCACCTTCAGGAGGGCAAGTCAGAAGTGGTTCAGCTCAGCCACCACAGTCAAATGAGTGAGAAACACTGTTAGGAGGGATTAAAATCACATGTGAGTGTGTGTGTATGTGTGGTTTCACAACACCTCCCTCTCCCCACCGCCAGCCACACCAGTTTCCTCAAAGAAAAGCAGAACAGTAGAGCACAGACCCAAAGCTATGCCCGCGATGCATTAAAGCCTTGTTTTCCCACTGCCTAAAGAACTGACCCAGCCCCCTCAAATGTTCCCAGCATACTTGGATTGTGAGTCAGAGCCCACAATGGAGATACTTGCCTAGCTTGACAAAGTTTAAGTATCTCCTGCCAAACAGCAATCACTGATTTTTTGCTCTGTCACTCATGAGTCCTGTTCCTGCTGCTCTAACCACAAAAAAATACACTGCCTCATTGTGGAAGCAGGATTACTGGTTGGGTGCTTACCTGTAGCATCTCCAACTTTTCATAATCCCCTTCATGAGGAGTGCTGCTAACAAACCAGATGGAAATTTGCAGGTATTGAAAGCTCATGTCTCTGCACCCACTGTGGAAGCAATAGAGGATGGAAAGAACAGCAACACTGAAAAGTGAGGCCAGGAAACACTTCATCTTTGCAGGCAGGGTCTAACATTTAAAAGGAATAATAATTCAAGAAGATTTTCACAGACTGGCCTGGCACTTAATTGAGCAAAACACCCTAAGGCTTAGGAGTTAATCTGTGATGGACCCTTCCTTGGGCTTAATTCACTTTAGCTAAAGTATAATTGCCTGCCACGAGTTAGCATCCAGGGTGGCAAAATAAGTTTTTACTCTTTCAGTCGCAGTGGCAGAAGGCCTGCAGCACTGAGCAGAGCTCCATTTTCTTCCACAGCCCTGCTCCACCACATGTGACCCAAACAGTTCATACAGCCCTGCTCGGGGCAAAAAGATTATTGTTTTACTCACTGTAGGTCACACTCATTTCCTATTTGTTAATTTTCCTACACAATCCTGAGTGCTAAAAACATTTTTTCTTAATTAGCTTTCCCCCTTCCGCCCCCCCCTTTTTTTTCTTCCATCAAAAGGCACAATTCTCACACAATCCAAGCACTCTCGCAGAGAGGCACGAGGGCTTCAAGGAAATCCCTCAGTAACAGGGTGCAAGGCTTGATCTGCAGTGAGGAGAGCTGGCAGCCCTGCAGTGCACCTCAGCACGCCAGCTGTTGCTGCAGTGGTAGAGCCATGTTGGGAAGAGTTCAAGGGCCAGCAGCTGAGAAAAAAGTCAGACACAACCAAACCCTCCAACGTTACATGACGTCGAGGCTGTGTGTGCATTTGCTTTATTTTTCTTTGTTTTTCCACCACAACTAGACTTAGTATTTCTTCAGAGGATTCATGCTTGTACTTGTACCAAGAAATCATTGCCATTATCTCCTCCATCGCCTGGGCTGCAGTGCAGAGAGCAGCCTGCTGTTATCCATCGCTGCTGTCTGGGGTTTGGGACAGCTGGGCTGCAAGGCTGGAGTGACGGGGGAGTTTCCAGGCTCTGGGGTGCACAAGGAGGAGAGAGATAGTTTTGTGTGCTGCTAATCTGTCTCTGCAGGAGCGCTGGTTTTCGCCTCTGTAGCACCTGCCATGGGGCGCCTGGGGGTGGGACACAGGAGCAGGAAGAAAAATAACTTCAAGCAAGATTTACTCCCTTCCTTCTTAGTTAATGCTTGCCAAAAAAAGTTGTGCAGAGGCAGGGGGTTGAATAGGTCTGAGTGGACTTCACATAACTGATGTCAACATTACACTCTGACATCTCTCTCCCTTCAGGAAGGGGGAATCTTTGAGTGAAGCTGTGTCCAAAGCCCTGTAGAGAAACACAGGAGCTCTAGGATGTTCTTCCCAGCTCTACCTCAGGCCTGAAATTTCAGGACAATAGGGTTTTGCTGGCAAACCTGAGCCATGCTAAACTGAAGATAAAATACCAGTGATGGTTTCGAACTTCCCATTATCCCCCCCATCCCAGCACAGCACGCATCGCTCCAAGCTGTGCACATGGACTGACCTCTCCCAGCTTGGTCCTGGTGACAGGCTGATACACGGCCCAGACCTGCACTCCCTGAACTCCCCACAGGCTCTCAGCTAGCACAGACACAGGCACTGGAGGTGCGTAACAGGGAAAACGGAAGGAAAAGAAGCTGTTTCACTGTGCAACTATTACAGATCTTAATATGAATCTCATCTGAGCTGAAAGAAAAGCCCTGTTGAGGTCACAGTAGGTCAAACCAGCTGCAGGGGGATGCAGTGTGTTTTTAGAGCGCACTATTCTGGACAAGAAGCTTTGGAAAGTGTTTTCTGGAGGTTGAGCCAACCTCACAGTGCTGGCCCCAAAAATATTTAACACGTGCTCTTCTCAATAAAGGCGTTTTAAAGGAGTCTGGATTGCAATCTGAATGCAAGCAGCTTCTTTCAGCTCTCCATCTCCACTGCACAGAGGCAGTGCAAGCAGATCAGGCAATTCAAGAGGCATAAGCTGGCCCTGGTAAAGTCTCAGGCCTCAGCTTGCTCCTTAAGCCAAAAATAAAGAGTATGTTGGCAAAACCATTGCATATTCCCTGGTAATTTTCTAATGCTGTTTGTCAGAGCAGTGGCTGCCACCAATGCACACCACAGGCCTCTCCCTGGTTTGGTGCCACCACCAAGCCATCAGCTGGGCCATGACAGTGTCAGCTGCTGCTTGCATTACAAAATCTGGAAGGGATGGATCATGAAACCAGAGAAGCAGCAAACAAGGACTGCAGCAGAGCAGGACAGGCTGCTCACCAGAAGTACCTCCAGCTCTTAGGAGATGACAGATTTTCTGGGCACTCAGAAAGCCTACATAAGCACACGCAATGTGCATGAACCATTGGCTCTGCTCTTCTGACAAGGGCATGTAGCGATGGGACAAAAGGTAATGCCTTTAAACTGAAAGTAGATTTAGATTAGATACTGGGAAGAAATTCTTTACTGTAAGTGTGGTGAGACACTTGAACAGGTTGTTCAGATAAGTTGTAGATGCTCCATTCCTGGAACTGTTCAAGGCCAGGTTGGACAGGGCTTTGAGCAACCTGGTCTAGTGGAAGGTGTCCCTGCCCATGGCAGGGGGCTTGGAACTGGATGATCTTTAAGGTCCCTTCCAACACAAATCGTTCTGTAATTCTATGGTGGCACATGAGACTATGAGAGCATCATCTCCTCACATCTGACATTCAGACCTGAGGACTTCAGAGGCCTAAAACAGGGGGTGCACCTCTCCCTCGCCCCCACTAACTCACAGCAGTCGCAAGGGAGGCAGCAGCACATGTCCTCGCTCCGACCCACTGCTGGAATACCAGCCATCCGCCAGGCTGTTACGCCCTTACGAAAGGGCTTGGCAGAGCAGCTTCCCCAGCCAAGGCAAGGTTTGTATCAGGGGCTAAAGATCAAACTGTATCTATCTCTGAACACACCTTTGTTAGTTTTGGCTGCACCCTTTCAGGTATCACCTGCCTCCCCAGGCAAACACGTTCCTATCCCGGGCGCCACAGGCCTGCTGCGCTCCTCCGAGGGCTGCGTCCGCCTGCCAGGAATCTGTGCACCTACTGCATCCACAACAGCAGCGGCCAGCAGCCAGGGACTGCCAGGGAGAGCCCCATCACTAATGTGGCTGCAGCAAGGGTGTGGCAGGGAGCAGAAGCAGGAGCTGGAAGCAGATTCATGGTCCGGCTGCTGCTTGGTTTTGCTGGAAACTGGAGTGGAAAACTGGCACCGGCATCCATCCACCCCAACAAACATTGCATTCATATGCAGAGCTGCAGAGCTACAGAGCAAATGATCTGTCAGTTGTTCATCTGGAGAACAGGTTTCACCAGCCTGGATTAAATGATTATGTTGCCACAGCATGTGCTTCTGGCTGCTCTTGGAGATAAAGGAAGTAAGGCACAAGGAGCCTTACAGGAGAGAGGCCTGACCCTGCAACCCAGCTCCCAACACCTTTATGCTTAGAGAAGGTTCAGACCAGCACAGAGCATGGGAGATGGGGAGCAAGTGTGTTTAAAAGGATGAATTTTGGTGCTGATGCGCTGAAATTGCTAATGCAAGAAAACACCTCATTCGATGGAGAACAGAAGGTGCACACTTTACCTCCAATTACTGCCTCCAGATGTGCACCAGACCGGCTGTATTGCTGAGCCTGCTGCTCCTCGTTCCCACAAAGCTGAAGGCAGAGCGAGTGCAGCTGGAGGTCTAAGAGCACATGTGCAGCTCCACCAGAGCCTGAGTCCTGCCTCCACAAAACCCCCGTTGAGTGACTCCCTTAGGATGTAATTGCAGTCGACTTCATTCCAGGCCATGAGCTGGAATCCGTCTGGCTACGGATATTACTGCAAGCACACAAGGAAAAAAAAAAAGAAACATAAAGCAGAAAGTGTGAAAAAACACTGGTAACCCAAGCCCGTTTAGGATAATGGGTGTTTTCCTCCATAGAAAAAGGTTACTTTGCTACCTTTGGCAGTCTGGCCAGCTTCCCTGCATTAGTCTTTTGCAAGGCAGAAGAGAAAGGCTGGCACCAGCTTTGCAGACTCAAAACAAAAATATTGCACCAAACCCATGGGCCCCAGCAACAACCCCTGAATCCCTCTGGAGCCCATAAGGGTAAAAAGCAGAGGCCCAAAAAGCTAAAACAGCAATTTTAGGAATCTCACAGACTTCAGAGAGCCCTTGAACCCTTGTACTAGGGAACCCAAGGCATCTTTTTCCACTCTGTGGCCTTTGATGGATTCACCCCCATCAAAGTTCACGCCATGTCCCCATTTCTCAGGGGATGATGTGTCTGTAGTGGGTGCAGTGAAAAGTGCAGGGATGCAGTCACAGGACAGTGTGGGCAGCAGGAGCTGGAGCCACTACCCTCTGCTCCCACCATGTCTCACAAGGTGAGCAGTAGCAGTAGCAGCAGCACTGTTGCTTTCATATTTGCCTTTTTTTTCCCCTCAAAAAGTGGGAAACCGTGCCCTGAGCATTGGGAACTGTTACAAACACTGCTCTGGGGAGAAGTCCCTACAAATAGTCTGCAGCAAGCACCCAGCACCCCACGCTCCCAGCTCAAGCACCTGCAGGCTGGCAAATCTCTGAGCCGTCCAAAGTAAAGTCTTATCAATGGGAAGTGCCAGCAACACTTAGCTGCCCTCCCCACCTCGAGTGACCATGAAAATACATAGGATTTGTCCAGCTGGGATGGCTCCCAGTCAGGCATTTACGTTTATGGCTCATGGACAGGTTTTTAAAAATATATCCCAGTGCACGCACGGATGTACTCCAAGATACACTTACATCCACAAGCACATGACCTAGGAGGTGGGTTAGAGCTGAAGTGACTCAGCCTCCCGGTTACAGGAACAAAATTAGCAACCACTCATAGACGTCTTATGTCCTAGATGGGGCTAGATGGCACTGTAAGTTAGTTAATGTCCCTTTGCCTCAGGAGATTTCACTTTGGCGTTAAGATCAGTGGAAAACCAGGAAAGCTGGTGCTCCCTAGGGTATGTTTTCCAGAGCTGGGCTAGTAATTCACACCAACAGCCTGATTCAACACATTTTCAAGGTACCTAGTTAGGAGCTGTGTCCAATAATTTAGTCATTCTCTGGATTTTTTTTTAAGAATATAATTCTTGGCTTGACAGCATTTAAACATATGTTTTCTCCAAATACTTGGCCTACGTTTTCCCTTCTTTAATTTATCCCATTTCTCCTCATTAACCCCTGCGCCCCCACCCCCGTTGTTCCCATGCTGGATCCCTCTACCTCTTCCGAGAGAACAGTGATGAAATGACATTCGCCTCCCAGACCTCCTGGCACATCATCCCTTCTCTTCAGGATCAGCCCAGCGGGGCAAAGAGCCCTTTGGCCCGGAGCCCCCGGATCACTTAAGGATGCACAGCTGAAACGGAGCAAGGCAAAGTGGTGCAGGGAGGCGAGGACTGGGCTTGGAGGGACAGTGCCTGGCTGTATTCAGGTCAGAGCATTCCCGTCCCACGGCCTCGGGTGTCTGCCTGAGCTGGTTGGGAGACGAACGAGTAAGGATCTGCCCTAATCTCACACCCAGACCTTGCCGAGCCTCTGCACTCCGGCTGTGGCTGGTGGCACCGTGCCACCGCAAGGGAACGGCATCCACGTGGCTGGGGAGGAAGGGGACGTGCAGTCCTGGGGCAGCACATCTGCCCCCGGGGCTGGGAAGAGGGTGGCCATCTCTTTAACAGAGACCCTATCCGTGCATCTAGCACTCCGATGGGTATCTCTCTCTATCAGTTAACAAAGGGAGTAACCCGCCAGGAGAGAAGGAAAAAAAAAAA
>VYXF01003595.1:583705-604194 GCA_013397295.1 Polioptila caerulea
AAAAAAAAAAAAGCACACCAAACCCCCAAAAACATTCTTCCACTCCTCCCAGCACAGGATCCCCTCAGCTCCCTGACCGCCTGGGTTATTCATGACTTAACAGATTAGTCACATACATTTGCAATGGCACCGATTCTGCCAAATAGCTGAGGAGAGGGGCAGGAGAAGAGCAGCATGACGAAAACAAGCAGAGGAGGGGAGAGGAGAAACAAAACGTTTCTTCCTTTTCTCCTATGCCCCATTGGTTTTCAACAGCGTTTGCAGGCACAAGCTGCTAAACAGCTGCATCACGTGGCGGTGAAATCCAGGCGTTATCTGGCCAGAGACTTGGACAAACCCTGTCTTTCCTTTTTCACCCCCGCGCTGGCAGAAGCATTACCCAGCAGCCAGAACACTGACAGCTTCTCTAAGGTTGGAACCAAAAGCCTCCCATAGCAGGAACAATGTTTGGCAGCTGGGAAAACCTCTCAGCTGAGCTCCCATCTTCTGAGTTACTGACAATGGCCAGACCCCGGCACGGCTGACATAGGCTCAGGGCTGAAAAGTGTCCCACTCAAAGAGGAAAACAAACAGGTAAAGGTCCCCAGAAGCCCCCGATTAGCATGTGGCTTACTGCAAACAGTTACTTGCTTCTTGCAATAACAGGCATGAAAAATCACCGTTGTCAATAGAGCAGCAGCGCGCAGAGCAGTGAGCAGGTCAGACTGCTCCTCTGTGCTGTGCATGCCGGGTCAAACTGCCCCTGTCCCAACAACCTTCCAGCCACAAATGCCCTGGGAGGTAACAAAGAGGGAGATTCAAAGCAAGAACACCTGAGTGATCCAGTAACAGGGGGGGAAAAATGCAGGCTGTTTCGGGTCATCTGATTTGTGCGTACATTCCCAGACAGTCAGTCTGTCCCTTGTAGTTCAGGGAAATGCCAAATGGGCAGCATGGCCTGGAGAAACTCTACAGAGGGGAAAAGCAGACGAGTGCCTGGGGGAAAGCTGATGAGCTGGTTTTCAAGACAAGCGTTACTACTGCAATAAGAGATAGGGACACATGTAGGCGTTCCCTGTCCTGGTAATAAATAACAGCTACAAAACTCTCATTAACCTCTGTAAAATATGTTGGTTCTGCCACTCCATCCATCACAAATCTATCTCTTACTGTGGTACTCAATTCAGCTGTCCCTGAGAAAGACAGAAAACACAGCAGGCCGGCCACAGCATCCAACATCCCAGCCAAAGAGAGCCACAATTGCAAAGGATGCATCCTTGTTGACATAAAAATGATGCTCCCCTATTGTATCCTCTGCCTTAGGGGGCAGCACTGAAAAAGGAGTCTGCCACTTCTGAGGCAGGACCTTCACCTAACACAAAATAAAGAAATAGAAATAAAACTACCTCAGGAATCTTCTACCTTCCGAGGAACAAGCAGTCCTGAGGCTTGGCCTGAGCATGTGGCCAGGTGAATTCACTTGCAGTCCAAAGAAAGCCTGGCCCCATTCAGCAGCAGGGATGGGAAGTGTCAAGTCTCTTCTCCTCTCACCATCCCACTTCCTGGAAGGGAATTCAAGGAACAAGTGGCCTGATAGTGCTGAGAGTTCTGTCCCATGTGCTGCCAGGCTTCCCACGCTGTCCCATTTCAGAAGCAGCATGGAGAGGAGGGGGAAATGCATAAATCAGAGCTCTGATACTTGGCACTAATCCAGGACATAGATTGGACTGCTCAATTATTTTAATTGCTATCCAACAGTAATAATCTATTTAGGCAATTTCCTCTAAAACATGCATAGCACATCAGTATGTTTATCAGGCTAATTGGGAAGGTCCTGAACCAAACAGCCACCCTGGGTAGCAAAGCTGTGTATTTGGGGAGATTTATTTGGTTAGCTGTTTTCAGAACTTCACTAAATATACTGTTTTTCTTACCTTTTTTTTGCTTCAGCATATGTATTTCTGTCTATTTACTTGTCAGTCTCATGTATTTGGCAGACATTAAAAATTGCAGAGGAGTAACCAAAATGACACATGCTTCCCATGCAACACAGGGTTATTCTTCCATGTCTTGTTTCTGCCCTGCATATTTAATTTTGTACTCCTGTGAGGACTTGGGTGCTCAGGAAGAATGCCATTTTTAGAATTACCAGACCTAAGTAGCTGCAGCTACATAAATGAGGAGTATGTCAAGACCTGAGGGGAGCCAGTGGTTTTACTAGGTCACCAGTTAATCCACATGGCCAGGAGTGCAGGGTGTCAGTGAAGGAGATAATCCACTTCCAAGACAGATCCCAGCATACCTCCATGCGAGTTTTGGGCTCTCCCTTAAGAAAGATGGTACATCAGAAAAACTTCCTCCCGCTTTACCTGTACTGTTAGCACCTGTGTTTTTGCAGGTAGGCACTGGGAAGGATGTGTATGCAGAAGCTGTTGCCTACCATATACTGAGCAAAACCACTGGGAAAAAGATGGTGCAGCCTCTGCTCTGGCTGTGTTTATCCTCCATGTCAATGAACAATAAAAACAGGGCACTGAAAAATAAACCTCACTGCTTCAAAAAGCCCCCAGGAGAGTATCTTCAATGGTATCATATTTTTTCTGTTTCTTTCTGATCCTTTTTTTTACTGTTGAAGTTGACATCTTTTTCCTCTTGCTGAACCAGCATTTCCTGACAGCAAACCATAGTCAGAAATTTTCCATCCAGCCCTGAAGTAGATTTCAACATTTGGTGCTTCTGCATGCTATGAAAAGAGATTAATGTCAATCTCAGAAAATTATCTACCTGATGTTCAAAAGGGTTCGAACAGTGATGAGCAGCACCTGCATTTGGGGAAGTCCAGACTCTCTCGTTCCTTTGCCTCAGAGTTGGGGTCAGCTCTTCTCTGCTCTCTTACATTTGTAATGGTGATCCTCCTTTGCATGTTTACTGCCCAATTGACCTGTCACTTGGAAAAAAAAATCCTTCCACGGGGAACACTGTCTTTCGTGACACAGCACATCCCCTTTCAAACGCCCTGGGGACATTCTGATGGTTTTAAAACCAAACATCTTGGAAAAGAGCAGCGCTCTCCCAATAAACAGCAGTACAGTCAGGCCTCAGAAGGCAAACAAGCAAGGCAGGAGCTTGTGGGAGGAGATGGTAGTAAATACAATAGTCAGCTTCTTAATCACCATCCTCAGTGCCTGATTACCATTACCTTGTTTCAGCTGCTCTGGGCCTAACAGTGACAGGACAGGCCTCCACATTTGGAGGAGTTTACCCAGCAAAATCTCCTCAGGGATGAACAAGCACTGAAGTGTAAACACATCCAAGAACTTTTAAAGGTTGGAAAAGGAAAACCTCTTGTGCTGTGAGAGTCATCAATCGTGAATCAGCCTGGGTACAGCAGCCTCTAGCCTCTTGCACTAAACAACCCCAACAGTCAAGGGGTTTTTTGGGAGCAGGGATGGACGCAGTGAAAACCAGCCTGTCCTCACTCAGAATTCCTGCCTGCAGGGCACTCAAGCCAAAGTTGTCTTAATATGCTTTTTAAAGCAGGCAAATGACAAGCAAGGCATCATTTCCTTCAAAGCCTAGCACTCCGTCGCCAGCTTAGGGGGCAATAACTTCACCAGGAGGCGAAGCTGGTTTATGAGGGGGAGGAGGAAGAGTTAACCCGAACTCATCAACCCACCCAGAGTCATCACAACCCACCCAGAGTCATCAGCCAGCAGCTCTGAGCACACTCTCACGGGGAAGCGGCGGGGAGACGCGACATCCCGGCAGCACGTCCAAGGGAGGATGTGTCCTAAAGGACACAGCTGATTCATCAGCCCGCCCAGGAATCTCGGGCAGTTTCAGCTGCAGAGGCCTGACCCGCTTGGCAGCCAGCCGGCCGGCCGGCATCAGCTGCCTGCTGGAAAAGGGAAAGAAAAAATAAAAAGCTTCGAAACGACAGAGTGGGCAGAGGAACGGGGAGGAGGGGAAAGGAGGGAGTGTGGGGGAGAAGAGGTGGCCTGGCAGGCTCTGGTTGAGTAAGAGGCTAATTCCCCCCCACTCCCCGACCACGACTCCATCTAATTACCCTGTTTCCTCTGAGCTGATTGGAAAGTGGCCTTGTGTCTGGAAAAGGCAGTAAGCATCTTACATGCATCTGTTCCACCTAATCCCTAATAACTAGTGCCTGTGTGTTCCGGGAGAGGAGGAGGAGGAGGAGGTGGGGGAGGACAGGCAGGGAAGGGCTGGGAAGGGTTTCCCATGTAGGCTGCCATGTGGTAGAGGGCAGGGCGGCTCTGTGGCCCGGCTGGGGGCTTTCAGGGAACTAACACTGTTCCTCTTCCGCCTGTTTCACAATCTGGAGGCCCTTTCCTCCTTCCCCTTGCAGTAAAAACAAATTTTATTAAAAAAAAAAAAGAAAAAGTAAAGAGAGAAGGCTGTGGCTGAGAATAAGGACACATTTTGCTGAGCCTCGCTGCAGTTGGGATCTGTTTAAGCCACTCATTTTCCCCTTGCCCTAATCCTGCATTATCCTTTAGGCATGACGTTCAATTCCTGAAGGGGGGTGGGAAGTGCTCTCCAGGGCCCTGCCTGGTTTGCCCAGGAATTTGGATTGCACTTTTTATGTGCAGCTCCGGGAAGGGGCAGAGGGACAATTACGCAGCTGTTTAGTAGCCAGGCAGGCACATTTTCAGCGAGCTCTTCCTAGTGGGAGCTAATTCAACTCGAGGAGAGTGCAGGGATAAACATCTCCATTTGCCAGTAAAAGGATTGTCACATCTGGAATTTACACAAGTTACGAGGAGCCAGGAGCCACTATTTCATTTCACTTGCGTGGCGTCATAAAACATGTTAGCACTTTAAAAGTGTTGCAGGGCAGATGGATGCAGGACAACAACAACTCCCACAGCCCTGCCATGCCCCCGCCCTCCCCTGCCACCATCGAGGGACACCAGACTCAGCCCTGCATCTTGCTCAATGCCCTCAACTTTGCTCCAGCCCTTGGGAAGGGAGGCTTTTGGCCTCCAACACTGCTAGCTGGCTTCTCTCTTCTCTTCTCTTCTCTTCTCTTCTCTTCTCTTCTCTTCTCTTCTCTTCTCTTCTCTTCTCTTCTCTTCTCTTCTCTTCTCTTCTCTTCTCTTCTCTTCTCTTCTCTTCTCTTCTCTTCTCTTCTCTTCTCTTCTCTTCTCTTCTCTTCTCTTCTCTTCTCTTCTCTTCTCTACAGTACAGTCCCAGGAGGCTGGGAGAGGGACCCACTGTGCCCCCTGCACACTTCACAGGGAGTGCCAGCCTTCCCCTGAGCCTCAACCCAGAGGAAGGAGGACTCAGCAACCGATCGCTTTAAACCAGTTTCAAAAAGGTTGGCTGTGCCTCTGTGGGCTGTTTATTTCCAAGAGCTTTCCACATTTATCCAGCCAGTTTTCCGCTGTTTTGCTTTCGGATTTTTGCAGTTGCAAGCTTTGAGCGCTCCTCCTTGCAACAGCCTCCTTGCTCATTCCTCAGCACACTAATGGTGCCAGAGGTGGTAACAGGCCCCATGGGCTGACTTCCCATAGGAAGCCCCTGTCCTCATCCCAACAAAAACACTGGGGAGCATCCTGAAAAGAGCAGTGGGATACAGGCATCCACAGGCTGGACCCACCCCATCCAGTAACAGTGGACATAAAAATTAAGGGGAAGCAGATGAAATCAATGGCCTTTTGACCTTTGTCACTTCTCATCTGCACACAGGCCTTCAGGATGTGCAAGGCAAAACCCAACAGTCCATATTTCCCAGTTTGTTTTTTCTCCTGCTTTGTCTCATGGAGTGGTGGTCACCTGAGAAACCTGCTGCCTGCTGATTTTATGGGGCATTAGGGAGCGAGCCACACTGGGTGGGAAAACCAGGACAAGCACAAAAGTCACCTCTTGGCCCACCATGCTGTTTGTGAAACACTGTGCAGAGGTCAGGGCCTTCAGGTTGCCATGAAGAAACACAGCTGTGATTTACACCTCCTCCTCATCCTCCCTCCAAGGGACAAAGGGCTGCCTTGGGGAGGCTCACTTCACCCTACAGAGAACTGGCAGCAGCATCACTGCTCACTTTGCTGCTTGCTGGCAAGGCAGTCCCAGCTTTTGTGAGTCATCCACCTGGCCCATGCAGCATGGATCCACAGCCTGGAGTCCCAGCAGTGCTCACACAAGCCTGTTGGGCAGCAAACCTCGTGCCAGGGACGGCTGCCCTGCAGTGGAACATGCAGCAGTAGCCCTGCAAGGGTGATGGGAGGTGGGGAGAGTCGGCTGCCTTCTGCTTGAGCTCTCGTGACTGACCAGAAAAGTGAAGTGAAAGAGCACAGTGGGAAGCTGCAAGGTCACACTTGGCTTCCAGTGTTGTCCAGATCCTTCTGCAGAGCCTTGCTACCCTCCACATGCATAATTCATCCCATGTCACTCTGACTAAACTTAAAGCCCCTTGAGGTAAATTGCTGCAACTTTCCCATGAGTGCAGGCTCCTGACACTGTAAGATTAGCAGCTGAAAAAAAAAAAAAAAGACAACACTTAAAAGTGTCTTCAAAACCTCAATCTTTAGGTAACTGATAAGTGGCATAAACACTGAAAGTAATGCGCCCAAAACCACAGGCAGTTTTCTGTTAATGACGGCTGAAGTACTCCAAAAAGGGAGGTCACCTTCCTCCCGGGCTGCAAAGATGATTTCAGGGAGGAGCTGTGACCACAGGTGTCCCTGTAGCACAGACTTGCCTGAATGTGTGAGGGTTGGCATGGAATAGAAACAGTAGCAAACAGATGGTTGTTTTGGGAGGAGAAAATATCAAATTTATGGCCAGAGGTTGTGCTTACAGTTACAACTACTACCTCCTCCTCAATATTCCTACCAGCCATGCCACAATGGCTCCAGCCCTCTGAACACCTTTTCCACAGCCTGGTCATTGCACCCTCAGGGAAAAAAAATCCAAACAGGCCAACCTGTTCCTCAGAAGACACAATGGCATGAACTCTGCTCCCCAGCTACACCACCAAATAACAGCAGCTGCAGAGGGGGAAGAAGGAAGAAAATATGGCTCGAACTGATCTCGTCTATTAAAGGGTCAGTACAGGAGATTTACTTGCACCAAAGTGCCAAAGACTGCCAAAACTTACTTAGCTTACCTATTCCTCCTAGCTGGGAGGAGAGCAGGGAGGTAGGGCCACCTAGGCTTCCCTCAGTTAGTGCCTGTAGCAAGAGCAAGTGCTGGCAGTTCAGGAGCTGTGTCTCATGGTACAGTGCTGTACACAGTGTCCATCAGCCCCTTGATATCTTGTATTCTTTGAGATCCCTTTCAAAGCCTATTTAAGGGTATCTGAAACAACACAGGTGTTTGCATGGCAAATTCCACATGCTGCATACTTTGACATGGCAGTTTTCAAAAGTGCTAAAAGAATAAATTCACTGTACCCTGCTTCATGCTCTGCATATGACACCATGCTTCCAGCCAAGATGGAAATAATCTCTGTATTGTACAATGTAGGTTAAAATGAAGTGGCTATTTTCTACTCTTCTTTCAGTAAGGTCCTGTCTTTCCAGGAGGAAACCTTCATATTTGGGAATACTGAATGGATCTATTCTGACACCCGTTCTCTGGGGAAAGTCTGCAGCTTCTTAAAGATGAGCCATGGATACAGCATCTTCATGGTCACAACCCACTGAAGGGCATTTGTTATCACCCATCCCAGCTGAGCTAATTAATCCTCAATATAATGGCTTGTTTTAACTGTCTGAACTCTGTCAAGGCAGGACCAAGCACCCTTAACTCCTCTAATTCTAGGAGCTGGATTTTCAGCTCACTTCATGGTTTGTTTTTTTCCTTTCACTCTTGCACTGTCTTTGCACTAAATCACATACCACAGACCACACCTTGGGAAAACCTATATCTTCAGGCCCCTGTCCTGGCCCAGGAAAAAGCTGATTTTACATGGAAGATGACCCTACTTTGAAGGTGTCCCTTCCACCCAAAATGTGCCTGAGATGAAGGCATTATAACTACTTAGGTGGGGATGGGCAGAGCTGAAGCTGTGTGAAGCTGGTGTGACCCAGAGCATGGCCAGGGCACTTGGCTCCCCTGGGAGGAGCCTGGAGATGCCTGGCTGGAGGCCAATGCCTGTCCAGAGATGGTCTCCTATGGGGCTGTTGATACTCAGCAGTGAGTATAAAATAATGTCACATGAGTGGGCTTGGGGGCAGAGTGACAACTCCTGATAATCTGAGCCAAAAGTGCTCACCCAGGGCTAATTAGCGAGTGAACTGGCAGAAGCCAAGCCTTCATTCTCCTTCTTGCTGGATCTCTTCTTTAGCCACAGGTTCCACGGTAAAAACTTATCTGCTCCAACTTTATTTAACAATTATATCACCATTAGGTTTCAGAAAGCACCTGCAGAATCCTGTTAACTAACCACACCAAAAAAGAAGAAAAAACAAGGTACTTCAGATGAAAAGATAAATGATGACATTGTTTTCAAGGGTGAAGCCTTCCTGGTTTGTAATTAAATATAACCCTCCATTTGCGCTATTAACCAAACTTTATTGGAAATCCTTGAGAACTTTAATGGTAAAATGTAAAGAAGGCATTTTTAAAGCAGGTAACAAACTTCTTTTGCAAACAACAGAAGGTATTTTGCCCACACCGCAAATGTTATAGGTGATCCAACTGAGGGGCAAGGGGACACAAACTGTACACTTTTCCCTTTCTATAGGAACAGGTGTAAATCAGGAACAATTCAACTGGTCATTAAGCATAAGAGAAACACAGGGGTTTGCTGTGGCCATAGCATGTTCAGCTATGGCTTTATGTTTAAATATTTTTACAGTATCTTTCACATTGGTGCTTGGGGACTCCCAGGTAGTCTGAGATGCAATTAGATAAAAGAGGCTATTTGACTTTTCATCCTTATTCCTTCCTGCCTTGCTTTTGTGGGTTTAAAGCACAATCTTTTGACTAATTAAACACATTTGAATATTCTGTTGCATGTGCAATGAATGTATAATTAGACTCAAGAGAAAGATTATGTGCTTTCGAGCTGACACTAACACTTCAGCATAAAGGTACCCCGGGCACCACTAAATGTAACCTATGAGCTCCTGCTAATAGCATGCTGCCTCTGATCTCCAGAGGATTATCTTACTCTGGAGCTCTTACAGGAGCCGTATACTCAAAGGGGCCTGAAACAGATACCCTGTAATTTACATCCATGCTTAGTGCCTCGGTGAGGAAAGGCGGCCTTTGCTCCAAATTGTGTTTCTTTCCTTCTCTGCTTTTCAGGTCTGGAGTCAAGGCACAAGATCTTCAGGGTGCAGAATGTTATAAGGAACCTCTGGGTGGTTTCAGGGAAGAAAGTGTATTTTTTTGCCTTTTTTTTTTTTTTTAATTCATATTCAGCACCCCCTTTTTCCCCTATAAACACAGAGAAACCTCTTAAATAAATTATACTAGACAAAACACCATCTCTCTGCTCCAAAATTAAAGATATCTGCTGCTTTATCCTCACCAAGCACTACCTCCTAGTGCTATTATTTACTACACCTCATAAATATCAGAGTCCTTTTCCTTTCCTCTACTTGGCACTTTCCCCATCAATTTTACACTGCTGCGTTTTGTTTTTGTTGTTGTTTTTTAACAGAGGTTACCCTCCCAGCCACCACATGATAGGGATTTTTTTTCCTTCCCCATTTTGTGGTTGGACCAGCTCAGACAACTAGATAAATATTGTGGGGAGCTGACCCTTAAATATCGGGTTTGCCTGTATTTTTTCACAGAGGTCTTTATTTCCTTAAGTTGTAGGTGGTCTCCTTAACACAGCAGGGAGATGAACCTGGTGTAGTGAAAGGAGGGGAAAAAGAAGAAGCAGAAAAATCCCCTTAGGATGTTTCCTGCGGCAAAACAGAGTAAGGAATATTTTCAGAAACAGTAAGAAATATTTTAGAGCTCCAGAAAAATTCAAATCCAAATCTTCTGTGGGGTTCTATGAACCCTGCAAATTGTGTGTGTCCTCCAAAACCCCAAACCAGGCAACTTGAACCTGATTTTGGAGTGAGTAACGGGGACCTTGGCATTTCTGTACCCCTTGGCAGTTGTGAAGAGGGTTGTGTGGGTTTTTTTAAGATGTCTGTTTTTTCAGAGTAGAGTTTGCTTAAAAAAACAATGGGCTGGCTACTGAAAATCAGCCCCTATCAACTATCACCAGCCATAGATCAAGATGAGGGGCAAAGCTCCTTTACCAGCAGTATGGCTTTAGTGTAAGCAACCTGCAAATTTCCTCTTATCTGAACACAAAAATGATTCCTGGACAGGCCAGGGGATAACAACAGGCATTGCAGCCTGAGTGTCAGCAATACCTATGACATTGCTAGCATTACCCTCGGGTTAGCATGGCAAATCACACTGTGCCATTGCAGTTCAGTCACTTTTCCGTAGGGTCAACCCCCTTAAGAAACTTCCTTCGGCAGGAGGCTGGCCTACATTTGTTGTTGTTGCTGTTGTTGTTTACACTGTCAATAGGACATGTCCTCTGCCAGCACTGAGGAGAACTCTACTGGAGGAGATGTAGGACCTGTGTCAGTGTACTTGATCCCCAGATTCCATCACACACAACATGCTTCACTGCAGCTGCTTTGCTTTACCCCTTGCTCAACAACAAAGAGGTACTCAGACTTCAGAGCTTTGTATCTGTGCCCAAACTTCCAAGACTGGCATACCTCAACATCGAGAATGAAGTGCAAAATCTCCTTTACTGTTCCAAAAGCATGCAGTTTGGAAAATTTAGGGACAAAGCAGATGCTCATCTAGGGAGTACTGTGTGCTGGTCCCAGCTTATGGTGGCCAACTCCAAGCAGAGCTGCTCCTCCCCCTGGGCCACAGGTAGTCAGGCTGGCCCCACTGACACCCTTCTGCAGCCCCCCCCCAGCCATGGTAGAGCTGCTCCATGCCACTCACTGTGCTCTGCTTGTGAGGATTTTGGGGTTGCAGGTACCTGATACACGGCATCTACCAGGACCCTCCTTCACTTTTCTCAAAGCCCTTTCCTATTGGGAGGGATACTCCAAAGTGTCTGCCTACTCACATGGAAACATACCACGTATCTCGACTGGAGCTGCTGAGGCAGATTGCTAAACTTAATTACCAGTTCCAAGGGCTGAGACAGTGAATGACAGGTCAATTCATGCAGTGAGCTAGCAAAGATTGATGATAAATGCTTTCTAATTGAAAGGATGATAAAACAACTATTAGTCACTGAGGAGCTTGAAGAATGAGTTAGTCCTGGGGTTTTTTACGCTGTGAAGAGCAAGAAGTGATAATCTCATCAGCACTCTGTTGTCATTTCCTACCAGCCTAGTCACTCAAAAGGTCCAGAAGGGATCATGAGTGACATTGCAGAGGGGTGACCAGTTACTGCTCCCTCAGTCCTATTATGGAGATTGAATAGAAATAATCATTAGCAAATAAAGTCTATTGTACTCTGGAGAACATCAGACATTTCTGTGAATTAGAGAAAAATCAAAGAACAAAAATAACCACTTGCACACCGCTCCCGTGGGAAATCAGCTGTGTTAACAACACGATGTATCGTTTGCAGGGCACTTTTCAGCCCAAAGTGTAAGATGGAGGCTGTGGCATCAGAGGTCCAGGTACCTGAGGCCCTGCTCCAGCAGGAGCAATGATCTGCTGTGTACAAGCAGTTTGAAACTCAGAGATTGAACTTTGCCCTAGAAAAACCTCTACATGGACACATGTACCTGTTTGTCACTCAGACATTAGGGCAGTGACTCTGGCAGCAGGGCACAGCAGTCATACAGGATGAGAAATGCTCTTAGGTTGTCACAGCACGAAAAGCCAGCAGAGGTGCCCTGTGCCTAGACATAACCCAAAAGTTACCTTCTGCAGCATTAAGTGGCACAACACTGGCTGCTGAGAAGGCAAGAAAACAGCCGCCACCCATTAGCAGGAGCCTCTGCTGCCTTGTTTCCACGCTGTGCAACCCTGGATGATTTTTTTCAGCTGCTTCTCTTCCCTCTCCTCCTCTTTTGCCAGTCTTTCTAGACTAGAAGATGTTCAGAGCGAGCATGACAGTGTGCTTGCTCTGTGCTAACACGGAGGGCTACAGCCCTGGCTTAAGCCTCTGGGTACTCCTGTCACATAGATAATCATCCACGGCGCTCGCACACACCACATTGCTGAAATGTAGCCACATTAGAGGTGAGCTCGGGGTGTGGCCAAGTGGCACAAGCCACAGAACAAGTATAAAGTGAGGCTTTGACAAAGGCAAAAGGTCAAGGCATTTGTGCACCGTGAAGAAGCAGACTTCACTTTCTGTGTTAGGATGTGCCTTACTTTCCCCTTTCTGCCCCACCAAAATCCACACAGATGTCTCACTACATGGTGTTTAATACCCACAGTGTGAAGCCTAACATTTTCCAGGAGGTTGCAGCACTTCCATAACTGTGTTTTCCATGTTTAACCTGTGACAGATTTGCTGTCTCTCCATTAGAACTTGTGTTAATTCTTTCACAAAGAAGACCATTTTGCATGGAAAAGAGTGTGCCTGGCTGGTGCATCTGACTAGACATTGACATGAGGCTAACCAGCGAAAGTAGTCCAGCGACGGCATGATAACTGTGCTTGTATTTATGGATTCAACTAGATTGTAAAACTTTAACACCCTGTTCTTTTAATTTCAGATCCCCAAACTCTTGAAAGTCCAGATCAGTCTTGTCAGCTCATTCTTGTTGTGCTCAGTATGCTTTGCCTCAAGTCAAAAGCCCCTGGCTATGGACAGACACCTTCTTCACAGTGCCTACCTACCCAGATGTGCAGGTAGGTGTTTTGACAGAACTGCATGAGACAAGCCAAATCAGCAGCTCTGCCAGTAAAATCTTAGAGATGTAACTTGCAAACGTAAGGGCAAGCCATTCTTCCAGCAACTGTGTCCAAAAGGTATATCAACCAGGAGTGCAGTGACTACAATATGATATTAACATTTAAACCAAGAGTCTCATGTAGTGCCTGGCCATGAATGAAGGTCACCTCGGGCCACTCACTTTACACCACATCTCAGACCTGATCTCTGTACGCTCTCCATGCTATAATTATGTATCAAATATAGTTATGCATTTGTATGTATGCATCAAATGTATATTGGTTTAGTTTATGTAGTCTCTAAGACTAATACCCTGTTGCGCAGGCACCTATGTTGGTATAAAATTTCTCTTTCCTGGATAAGTAAAATATATTCCTATAATACATTTATTTATGGAAATTTAAAACAATTTATTTATTTGTACTTACATAAATATTTCTAACTAAGGGATAAGCTGTACCACTCTACATCCATACCAATTACTATGTGCCCATTCTCACTGGATTTTCTGCTGGTATTTAGAAAAGTGCCCCTGCTGAAGCAGCCCAGTCTGTGGTTGTTGTGGTTATAAAGCTTCAATATACCTCACAATATTCCCCTGGCTCCCCAGCCATTTTCACACATACTGTGGAATAAAAGAAACATGTCTCAATGCCTCAGAAGCTTTTCTCCCTCACTCCATGTCGTGATCATCAGTGAACATCCTTTGGATCAAAGATTGTTGTTTGACCCCAGGAAAAAGTTAACAGTGTCAGCAGTGCTTAGGCAGTTGCTCCAAATGGCCTACCTAGGGTGCTCTACAAATCAGATCAGGCAACTGATCCCTTTTTTTTTTTTTTTTTTATAAAAACATATTTAATTTTTCAGGGTGTCTTTTGTTTTCTTGAAACATTTTTTCAAGCCAGCTGCAGCTGCATCCTCCATCTCCTCAAGCCATAGCCTGAATTAGCACCCATTTAAATTAATAAGACAGATATCCCAAGTTTTATGTTTCATGCTTACAGCCAAGCTGAGCAGATGTGATGCATGTTTACAAATGCAGAGACATTTTGGGAGTTGCCCTGTTTGATGTCTGGACTTGTTTTGTACACACTCCTCATATTGCTGCAAGTTCTTGGAGGAGGATCCTTCCATGGTGACTTTACTAAATTAAATAAAATGAAGCAGCCTTCTGTTTTAGTCAAAGGGAACTTGGCTTAAAGCTTCTTTTTTTTCCCCTTTTTTTTCCAGTTGCAAGATATCTCTTTAGCTTATATCTAACTGTGTCATCAGTAATTAGGCATGTAAAGGAAATCAATCTCAACAGGGATGTAAGATTCAAAACCTGCCAGTAAGCAGTAGATAACAATTCTTTTTAAACACCAGCTCTTCAAAATTATGCTTATTAGTGGAATACAGTCTCTGAGTCAAACTCACAGATAACCTAACAATAATTAATTTTGTTGAAAAGAATAAGCCTGAACTGTTCTGGTGACCATAGGAATACAAATCACTAAGATAAAGCCAGACAGAGTTCCTCTAGGCTGGGAAGTATGAACAGCAGCATGACAACTGCAAGGAGGGACGACGGCAATGTAAAAAACAAAAATACCAACAAAACCCAAAAACCCCTCCTAACAGAAATTTAGGCCTGGGAAATGCACGTCAGCCAGTGAGGAACTCTGTTCCCATTAGCCTGGAGATTCACAGTGTCCTTACCAGGTGCAAACCACAAGGACAACTTTGGGGGAGTTTGTTTCCTCCAGTGATTGTTTGCATCAAAGTTTTCTCTGATAGTAACTGGAGCTAAAATTTCCCACCTAAGAAGACAGGAAAACATGGCAAAGCATAGATATTTTGTGATCATACATGTACTCCCATATCTCCATACACACAATAATCACATGCAAACACAGAGAAGGTCAAATGTGAAGCTGAAGAGAGGCAGTGTCCCTTCTCTGGTTAAATGCCTGCACATGCAACATCAGGTTCAAACACTGAGGTGATGTAAATTGGAAATGCTGTGTTTAAGTCAGCAGAATCAGGCCATTTGATGCTGATCCAAAATATCTTCTCTGAGTATGTAGGCAGGCCATGCCCTCCTAAATCTGAGCAGATCCACTGAGTCAGAGGTAGTTTACAAATAATCAAATTTACTCTTTTTTCCCTTCCACCTGGAGCCTATTAATCCATAAAATTTGGGAAACAATGAAAACCCACTGCAGTGTATTATTAGATTTTGAAAAGTCCTGCATTTAACAGTTGGAGTTACTTGCAGGAGTTAGATTAACAAAGTTGCTCTAGCAACACAGTTCTTGAGATGCAGTCAGCAAACCAAGACTACAAAAACAAAGAACCCACAAATCAAGCCCACAAGGACTGGCAGCTAGTTTCATTGCTTCTGACAGCAAGGTAGTTTAAGCTCTGCTTTCATTTGGCCATGTGTGTCCTTAGTGATTTTGAAACTGGGAAGGACCTATTAGATATGTTGAATTGGGGTACTGCCAGTAGCTATTGCTTTCAAGACCTTTACACAGTGAGATGGGAAGAATGTGTCCATGAAATAGATACTGGAGCCTGTGTGTTTGTGCATGTGTGCATCACCTTCAGAAGGAAAAAGGCCTGAATGAGTTAGAGCTGTAAACTTAGCTCCCTTTGGGACAACTCCTCCTCCAAAAACCTTCTTCTTTTTCAGAAAACACACATTCTTGTTATTCCAGCTCTCTCATATATTTTGTAATTCCAACATGCAGTGAGATCAGTGTCTATATTGGCATAAAGGACTCCTGCAATTATGGCACAAATGAGGAATAGAATATTGAGACTGCTGCACAGATACACAAACTGATGTATAGGAAGGTTTAACATGCTGCTTAACATTCACAAATAAGGGTGCAGGTGTGCCCAGATACATCCTATCTTTGCTCTTATAGTTTTCACTTAATGACTTTATTTAGTCAAAATTCTTCTGTATCATAGAAAGAGGCACTTGGAAGACGCTTGGAAGTTGAAAGGACATCACAACACTTTGCCTGTTTGTGATTATCTTGCATCCATACCCTGTGATTTCAATTCCATCTCCAGGATGGACTGAAGTGGAAGATAAACCAGGCACCACTCCAGAGCATCACTCTGATAGGGAGACAAAGACATATGTGGATGGAGAGCAGCCCAGAGGATACAAAGCTGACCACTTCTCAGGCTGCATTGCTTGCTGCACCCCTTGACTCTGCCACTTCCAGACTTGCCTTGTAGCAGGCTCCATGTGCCCTTTTATCAGCCCTAACTCCCAGCAATTGTCTTTGTGATTTTAGAGCTCCCTGCTCGCTCCACAGCTGGTAATGGAAGCAGCCAGGCATCTGGAACAATTGGCAAGTCTCTATTGCCCTCCCATGGAGTGGGCCATACCCTCCCATCCATTTCCTCTCTGGACCAGGAGTGTGGGAAGGGACAGGGATGCTACCCCCACACACAGCCATGGCAGCCGGGCTCAGCTGGGAGGCGCCTGCAGCTCCCAGGTTCAGCCCCTCCACGTTCAGCTCCTGGGATTTCTCAGATGAATGCTCCTGCCCTGGAACTCACTCCCCTTGGCAGCTGCTCAGACCTTGAGTCTAATAACCTTCAGGGCACCACACAAACTTCATTCATTTTGTTTAACTTTTGATTAACTGAGTTTCTTCCACAATTTTCTCTGAGGTTGAGGCCTCCATGGCAATCAGGAGTGAGAAACAAACTTCTTAAGTTTTTCTGCTAAAGACAGCCGGGCAACAAATTAAATACAATTACCTCATGCTATCTAAACCAAAAAACAGTACTGAAATGCAGAATACTGAAATATAGAAATACAAGAAAGCAACTTTAACATCTATAAACCTAAAACCACAATCTGTAAAGAGCTGACTGCCTCTGCTCGTCTCTTTGGCAAAGAAAACATTTCAGACATAGAGCAGGGATATAGCAAAGGGCCAAAATAAAATGCAGAATTAATATCTTTTCTTCTTTAATTTGTAAAAACACCTGCTATGCTAAGGATGCAAGAAAAATTTTTCTATTTCTTTCCTCTCTGAGCAATTGCTAGAGCTGCTGCAGAGACATTTTGCAATTGTGAATACAAAAGGAGGTGGTTTATCTGGCAGTCAAACTGTGGTTCTCATGATGAATGTCTGAGGACTCTGGCACTGGCATACACATGCCACCTACTCCCTCCTGTGATCCTCTGTGCTGCAGCTCACCCAGTCTCTCTTTTTTTTTTTCCAGGTCACGATTTTGTCATAAAGTTTCTTAACCCCTTGCCTATGGCTTCAGATCATCTCCTGCCTCAAGTGAAAGGACTGCCTCAGGGGAAGGCAGCCTAGCCAAAGGCTCATGACCTAGTTGCCAGGATGAAGTAGGAAAGGGGAGAGGTTTAAGGGACTTCAAAGTGTTCCCTGTAATTTGGCAGTTATTAATCATGTTCCAGCTCTCTTAGTACCTCCAGCTCCTTCATAACTTGGTATGTACCTGCAGAACTCCAAGGGTTTCTATGGAGCTGCATAAGGTGAAAAGGAAAAACCCTGAATTGTTCCCAAAGAACTTCAAAATTAATTGGCTAGATTGTGGTGTTGAGGTTTGTTGAGCTTTTTCAAAAACCCTGACAATTTCTGTGGCTCAAAGCAGAGTAGAGCTGACTTTGAGAGTCAGTGTGGTTGGAGCACGTTGCATTTCCTCAAAGATAAGAGAGAGAATCATTCCACACTTTGCCCGGATTTGCAGTAACACTGGAGGTATGTGAATCATGGCGATAAATGTTGCAATGCACGGCGGACTCCTGATTCAAAGTCTTCCCTTTATGAAGCTTTCCTATCTCTAAGAGAGTGTGATGTAGCTCTTGGGTAGATCCCAGATGTGGGATCCCACTTCAGCACAAACCACACTGAGAACTTTGTGGCAGGGATGAGTCCTGTCTTACACTGCTCAAACTCCTTTGGGTTGCACATGGTGAGACCTGCAAAAAGAAATGAGCACTACAACTTTTTGTGCCTCAGCCTTAGAAAAGGACAATCTGTGCATGGCTAGTACCTATTAACCCAATCATTAATGGTCCATACGCTGGGCTTTTAGCTCTGCACATTTTCAGTTTGATCCCCAGTAAGGCAAGGTAGTGTCCACCACAGATATGGACTCAGTGTTTTGGGGGAACCAGGCAAAAAAACCCTGTGACTTCAGAATCTAGATCTGCATCCATATTTTGTAGCTACTGCCCAGCCCCGCTTTGCATTAACAGTTTTGGAAAACACCATTACAAGAAGGGAAAATCAAAAGTTTCCTATTCTGTATGATAAAGATCCCACTTGGGAAATCACCTACCCCACTAGTCCTGCAAACAAGATGCTAGGCATAAATATTTCACCCAATACAGATCCTTCTGCTAAACCTGCAGCTCCAGACAAACAGAAAAAGGCTTAAAGGAGGATGTGAGACCAAAAATGGACTTGAGCAGCATGAGTGGGCTGGGGAGCACAGGGCTGGGGAGCACAGGGAAGCAGAGGTGAAAGCCTTTAGCAAGAGTACATGGTGCGAATTTGAGTGACTCACGGGAGCAGCAGCTTTCATTATTTCAAACCACTGAAAAACACCCTTGGTCTCCACACCAGGGTGTGGCTGCGCATTTTGAAGTTGTCTCAGGTTTCAAGTGGCGGATGCATCCATGGGGCATCTGGGTACTCCTGGGACTCCTCCCTGCCCCTTGATTCCCAGGCAGAGTGGCAGATCTGCACAGGCTCTGGAGGGCCGCCCACATTCCTGATGTTTCAGGCAATCCATGTGATGGGGGAAGGCAGCCCCTGCCTGGGGTGCACCCCTGCAGGGGTAGCAAGGGGATCAGCCTGTGTGTTGCTGTGAAGACAAAACTTTGATCTTCCATCTTCTGAAAAAAGTAAAGTGGTGGGAAGGATAGAGGGGGGAGAAGAGGTCACAGAGCGTGCAACCACCCAGAGATACTGCCCACCACCTGGGAATCCCCCGAACATGGGAGAGGGCTTCCTTTGCCAGAAAGCTCAGCCAGCTGTTTTCCCATAGGGCTTGTTGGGGTTACAAGTATCTACATATAACAAGGAGCATCTTTTAGCCTGTTCTGCTTTTTATTAAGGACTTAGTAAGCACTTTCTTAATTCATTTAGTGACATCTTTCCCTCATTTCCCAAAGCCAGTCACCCACTGAAATTACTGACCTTAGTAAACACCAAATAAAGAGTACCACTCTTTTCAAAGAAAAGCTTGGCATTAGTTCCCAGTAGCAACTGCAGAATCCTTATGGAAGAAGCCAATTAAGCAATAAAGTACAATAAAGTACAGCCTATTACACTAACATAATAATTCACACCTACAGTATTGCTACTAGAATCACACCTGCAGTGTTGCATAAAGCCAAAATCCAGGAACTGTTAAAACAAGCTAGCCAGTTAATTATTACAATATAATTTCTGCCTGGGGATACACTGCAGAAAAGACAAAATATTGGTATGTGTTCTGTGAACAAAAATCGGGATTTTAAAAGGGAAATGAACAAGTGGTTTAATAGTAAAGTCCAATGGAGCTTGATTAATTTAAAACTATACAAAGCCAAACGCTGAAAATGAGCTAGTGGGGTGAGGGTTGCAGCAGAAGAGGAAAGGAGGGGATGAGGTGACACCGTGGCATCTTGCATCTGGTCTGTGGCCTGCTATCATGGGGCAGGTATTTAGCTGACCTTAACTGAAGGACCTCATTGAAGCCAACAGAGCTATTATGTATGTAGAGCTGGCTGCTGGGCTGGAAGTAATTTGATAGAAAAAAAAATTTAAGTGCTTAGTCAAAGTATCTAGCATGCTTTCCCTTTGAAACATCCCCCAGTGATAACTATCATAATTATACTTCCTTGCTTAGGTTGGTTACAGAGGAATTAGGCAGCCATCACCCATTCTTGCTCTGTGAAGAGTTTCAGCTGTGTGAAAGGCATGGGACATGGCACTGCTCAGCTGTGTCAGCAGCAGGTCATCCCATCTAAAGCACTGCCAAACAAGAAAGAACTAAAAACTAAAAAGATACAGACAGTACAGACCCCCTCTCTTATGGCACTCCTCAGATAGTTCAGAAAATAAAAGCAAGGTATTATTTTCTTACAGCATGAATGGGGCTGGATGTTCCCATTTCTCTTGGTTGTGACCCTAACTGGACCAGTTCCAGGATATAAATGAGGGAGTGGTGCTCTGGTACTTGGGAAGTACCTTTTCCATTTAGAATTATGGCCGGCCAGAGAACAGTTGTCGCCTGCTCCTGCTCTAACACCTGGTAGGTTCTGGGGCTCATGGGGGAGTTGAATGCTGGCATTCAGTCTTAGTGCACCTGTAACAGTGCCTGAAGCTGCCCCTGGCATTACAGGCAAAATAAAGGCACTGCCCATTCCCACGCACTGGATAAGAAACCTACTCCTTACTGTGGGCTCCTCTGGCAGGCTGGGGCCCTGTGGGTTCCTTGGGCAAGCTGGGCCCTGACTAACAAGCCCCACAGCTTTTGTGTCTCCTCATTGCCCTGATGGCCCGAGGCTGGGCACCTCAGCCCTGCTATCACATCCTCCTCCTGCCTGCCTTCCCCAGCCTCTGCTTCCCTGTCTGACGAGCTGCCATAGAAATAACCTTCCCTTCCCTTC
>VYXF01003595.1:604264-633894 GCA_013397295.1 Polioptila caerulea
CCCTTCCCTTCCCTTCCCTTCCCTTCCCCTGCTCCGACCTTGTCCCCAGGTGCCCCTGGGAGGCGATGGTCACACCAGATCTGCTCTCTGGAGGCTGCAGCCACCTTCCCTGGTAACACTTTAACTCTGAGCAGCCAGACCGGCAGGTGAAAGGTCAGGGGGGTCCCTGCATTGCCCCTGCTGACAGAGTCCATTTCCCTGGTGTGGCACACCAAGGTCCCACATGCAGTCAGCCTCCTCAGACTGGAGGGACAAGGGTGTCCATCCTGCCCATGTCCTAGCCTGCATTCTGGATCCCCAAGAGTACCTTTGGGACAACAGCCAGGCATGCTGCTTGCCCACCACCAAATGCAGAGGACTGGAGGGCGCTTGACCTCAAGCCATGTCCGTGTGCCCTAGGTGGCCCCTCAGATCTCCAGACCATGCCAGTCTCCAGGGGTCCAAAACCCAGGGATCCAGGTACTCCGTGAAGAGCTGAACACAGAACCTGGTGGAAACCCCATGAATTAAAGCCCATGGAGTTATTCAGGATTACCACTGCTTAGTTAAACAAACCTTACCCTCTGTGATTTCCATGGAGACTTGGTGGCACCCGCCCCCACTGCTTCTCTTTGGAGCTGAGAAGTTATCAGGGGTAGTTCTCTCAAAACTGAGTTTAATTGCAACATTTTTCTGTGGCACTGTTTGCTTTGGTCTGAAGATTTCTGTGTGCAAAACAAACAAACAAACAAAAACCCAAAAGCACAACAAACAAGTAGATAATTTCTAGGGACAAATTAATGTGTTTAGAGACCAAGTTGGAAGAAGGGGGTGAGAAAAAAAAAAACAGCGAGGGACTTTAGAAATGCCTGGAACATGCCCAGAGCTTGTCCTAAAGTGAAACTGGGTGAAAATGGGTCAAATCTTTTCCTTTCCAATTTGTATTCTACCTGTTTAAGTGGCTCCTTGAAAACTTTTAACAGCCAAAAATGTGTTTCACTGCGCTGAAGTAAAAGTAATCTGGTCTTCCTCTGCTTTTTTGGTAACACATCCCTTTACAAAAGTATATGCTGTGCTCTGTTCAGCTCCCAAGCTGCACTACTGAACTACCATACATACATACAATTAATTCTAAAACCTAGGAATATAGGGGAAGGGGAGTAACACACTATTTTGAATTTTTTTTTTTAAGAAGCCATTTCTAAAGATGTGGCAAGGGTTGGAAAAAAAGCACAGAAAGACACATTTTATATTAAAACCAGATGTGGAAAGGGGGGAAAAAATTAGCTTTGTGCCAACCGGCATCGAGGAGGATTTTTAATGTTTCAGCTTCAGAGTTGAATGTGCAGCACGCCGCGCCACATGCTGATATCCGTCAGTGTAATGACTACGGCATCTTAGCGGCATAACACTCCTGCCAGCAGAGAGAAGGGAGTTGGTAAACTAAAATCAACCTCTTCTCTCCCTCTAGTACGGTATAACTTTTTGGACAGTTAGTGAAACTGTGCTGCCGTCCAAACTTCAGACCCATTGAAAAGCCTGCCTTGGCCCCAGGCCAAAGTCCAGTGTTTTATTACCAGTCTCATGTCTTTCTCTCCCTTGCCTTCCATTACCCACTTATTTTCTTTTGCTTTTTATTAAAAAAAAAAAAAAAAAGAAAAGAAAAGAAAAAAAAAGTATCCTTATAGTACAACTATCTCAACAAATTCTGGTACATGTCATAGACCTCGTTAATTGATTCCACATCCAAAACAGAAGACTTGGGCTATTTTTGTTGTTCAAAGCTGTACATTGGCCAACATCCTCTGCATATAATTAACCCCCTATTTCCATGGAATCTCTGCATTAACTTATTACAGACTCGGCTGGTAATGAACTCCCGGGAGAAGTCCACACACAAACATTGGCCATTGGCTTTGCTGCCCACGTGGATTAAACAAAAATTAATCTCATCTATTTGGTTATTCATTTGGTGTCTTTAAATTGGAGGCGTTTTTCTGCTTCGTTTGATGCACACAAAGAAAGAGGGATCTGGCTACTGAACTTTATCCAGAAACATCCATGTGTGGAGCAGATTAATGGGAACTTTTCATACCCATAATAGCTTTACAGCAGTGAAGTAGAACACGCAGTTCTCCCTGGGTGACTATAATGCTCTGGGAGACAGGGAAAACAAATGTGGCTAGAAGATAGTTATGTTTTGCTCATCAAGTGCTATGTAGTTTAGACATCATTAAAGTGACATGTTTAGAACTGAACCTGGGAGGAAACTCTCATTTTGTTAATGTGGGGTTTTTGTTTTGTTTTATTTTTTGTGGCACACTCAAACTTTTGGACACTGAAATAAAAAGAAGGATGTGACAGATAGAGATGTCCCAAAACAGCTGCTGGTATCAAGTGACGAAATGTAAAATGGTAAAAGGGAATTGACAGGCAGACTAGTAAGGAAAAGAAGTGGAAGCAGCAGGGATTACTGACTCTCCCTCTACCTGCTTCTCGCTGGAAACGGAGATTTTTAAATAAAGAGAGCAGAACAGATATTTTTGTATCACTTATAACTTAACTAGTAGCAACCACCTAGCCGAAATCCCAGAGAGTGAAGTCCTTCTCCAGGCTTTGCACTGACCACAGCTCAGCCACCTTACTGCTATGTGCCTCATTTTCCCCATGGGACAAGCCAGGGTAAGAATAGCAGTGTCCTCTGGAAAATGCTCCGAGAGCAACTAAGGAGGAAGACCTTTAGTGGATTATCCTAAATAAACTCACTTCCCCCCTGCCTCCTCTCCACCTCTCAAACTCTTTCTCAAAAAGAGGGTGGCTCTGGGGTTTTGGGGTTGCAGTCTTCAACAGCAATCATCCCTATACCATCTCGAGGTCTCCCTGGTCCATTGGGTTCACATGGAGGTGTCCTGAAGAGGTTTCATGGGGACTCTTCAATGGTCTCTTCTCCCAGCCATTGACACAAAAACTGCGTCTTGGCATTTACTGGCTTTGTCAGGTCAAAAGCATCACGGTCATTCCATCTGTGCTAAAGAACTTCCTCAACCAGACCCTTACAAATTCACGCTCTAACTTTCGTGGACAGTACTAATCCCATTTCTTGCATGAGATCCAAATGTAGCAAACCTGCCTTTCCCATAAATGCCCCTCCCTGCCTCTCATGTGATTTTTGTTCTATTTAGAAAATACTCATTACTTGGAAAGGTATTTATGCAAATTTTCAGTTGAGGGCGTGCCACGTGCTGTGAAAACCCACAGTACAGTCTTGCCTAAATCACCTCCTTGTACAATATTCCTGTATTGTACAAGGACAATGTAGGACATTGTGGAAGATGAGCAGACCTGGCCACATGCTTCAGGGCCTTCAGGATTTCCTCTTGGCCCAAACAAGGCCTTTCCTCTTCCTGCAAGCCAGGGATGGAGCCCCTCCAAGACCAGCACCTCAGAAGTGGCCTGAGCAGACTGAAGGACCACCTGCTGCACAACCTATTCCTCACAAGGGAGCTGCTAGCCAGGATCAATGCTGGACAAAACCTCTGCCTTTCTCTGCAATGCCATCATTTTCAGCCCGAGCTTTTCAGGCTCACCTGGCACTTGCTCAGGTGATTAAAGGTTGGGATGGCAATTCCCTGCCTAACAGCAACCAAGCCAGCTGGATTAAACTTCCCTGGCATCTGTCTACATGCCTCAAAGCCTTGGGCAGCCATGCTGACATCACCTTTGACAAGCAGGGGCAGATGGATTTGGAGGAAGGTGAGCGTGGTGGCTCAGCTCCTTCTTGGAGGCATCTCTCCCCTCCTGCCCCCCACCTCTCCAGCCAGCATCCCCCCAGCCAGCTGTTCCCCCCACATTCCCAGCAGCTGCTGTCCTCCTGCCACCTCGACATCCCACTGCTGTGGCAAGCTACATTGGTGGGAAAGCAGCCAGGGGTCACCAGTGTACAGCAAGAAGCAAAAAATGGTCAGTGTGCCATCTCTGCAAGCAGCCTGGAGCCCACAGCACAGGAAGGCCCTCAGGGAGGAGGGCACTGCCTGCCCTGCACCTCAGCCTTGCAGGAGGGAGTGGCAGGAGCTGTGTCCCTTGTAATACCAGTTTCAGATGCACCTGAACAGAAAGCATTGTAAATTGCTGAAGGGCTTGCAAAAAGAGAGAACATTCACATCCATGGCCTTAAGTGCTCTTCACCTGAAAACCACCTGCTGAGATGTTGCCATGACTCTGATGGCAATGCCTCCAGGGTGGTGTGTCCTGGGGTGACATTGCCACTCATCTCCTGCAGTTTGAAAGATGAGCAACAGGACTGACTGGGTGCTCCATGCCTTCTGTGGCGTTTTCAGGCTGGACAGAGAGTGGATAGGCTTTGTTCATAAAATGCAGGTCTCCAGTCACTCCTGACAGGCTGCCACAATCTACTGGCTGATATATCCTGCCAAAAAAAGGAGAGCAGAAAGCAAAGGGTGTACAGAAAATGAAAATCAGGCTTGAGGACAAATACCAAAGCCAGTGAGGATGTGGCCGAGACCCACCCACTTCTGCAAAGGAGCTTTGCAAGTTCTTTTGCCACTGATATTTAACCAGTCAACCAGTTCATCTAGTCAACTACGTCAGCAAGCACCTCTGCTCCAGCCACACCACTCTGGTCCTCCAAGCAGTTGCTGTTCAGCGCTGCTCAGGCACACCACTGCCAGCTGGAAACGCACTGGCTCAGGTACTGAGGCCGAGAAAAAGAGCAGCCAGGCACAGGGGATCAGCCAGCTGCTGGAGGCTGACACAGGTTCCTCAACACAGCTGCCCAGCTCACCTTTTTCCAGGCACAAGGCACCTTTTCCCAGGCACAGGGTGTCTCTGCCTAGATTACCAAAAGCAGAGCACAGCTATGACCATTCCAGGGCACAGCAAGAAGAGGAAGCAAAGCAGAAGTGTCACGTATGCTTACTGCATCAAACCCAACATCTGAAGGACACTGCTGTCGTTGATTGTACATAGATAATTTCTGCAGGCAAACACATCAGTTGGACGTGTCCAGGCCCGTGTTCATTACCAGCTTGGAGTTGAAGTTGGTGGGATTCCTGCAGTGCTGAATTACTTGGCTCATTGCAAGCACACATTCTCACATACGAGTTTTTGCACCAGAGTGCAAAAAACATTGTGCAAGAATTGTGACTTTAAGATCAGGATTGCACCTAATCTAGCATTCATTCTTTCTCAGTTCACAAGAAAACAGTGTGATTGCCCTTTATTCAACATTTACTAATGCTTCTAAAATACTGGGAAGAATTTTGCTAATCATCCATTTCCTTACGCTTCACAAAGGAGCAGAAATAAACCCTTAAAAATTAAAAGACATGCAACAACCAGCGGAGGTCTGTAAGCTGCACCAGTTAAGTAACCAGCCAGCAGATTACAGCACAAAAACCTTTTCAAAGGGAACTCGATAGCAGAGCATTGCTGAGAACTCCATGAATGAAGATTGCTGAGTTGCCTCTGAGGGACGATTTTGCTGAAAGTCAATGAGACCCCAGGGGAGAGATTTAGGGAATTCACTTCTCATTCAGTCTGAAATCTTCTCAAAGCAACTTGGATATCCACACTGATATCCAAAGCCTCCTGCTCAAGCACCCAAAATTCAGACCACCCACAGCTTTCACACACATTCAGGCCCCCCAGGAGAGTCGAGGCTTGCCTAGTGGATCCAGAGTTTCCCACTTCTCTGTTTCTCATATTTCCTGATCCCATGGAAACTACCCTCAGCACAGGAGGGAGCTACCTGTATTAGCAGGGAATGTAGCCTGGAGAGGAGGACGAGGAGAAAGCAACTCCTACTGCTCTTCAGCTATCCCAACCATCCCACAAGGTTTGCAAGGCTCTGTAAATGCTTCCTTGAAGTTTAGAACTTGATGGGCTGCATCATACGATTCCCAATCAGACTTCCCGTGATCACCATACTTTTTTTCTTCACTCTCTATGGTGCTCTGGATGCAAGATGCCAATCCACCTGTAATCACAGAAAAAGAATGCTATAAAGAGTTTGAATAAGCTGTTGGGGCCCAGTAATTTCTATGAATTACACTTACTGTTTAAGTTCAGGAAAGAAAAAACAGGAAATTGATCTACAGTAAAAGCAGATAATGCTGTATCAGGAAAGAGTAGAACTTCCCTATTTATCAAGCTGAGAAATGTCAGCTGGGGTTTTAAAACCCAACCTTTATATGTCAAAAATGTAAAATTCACAGCAGAGCCAGGCTTCTGAAAGTTTATCTACACAGTTGCAAACCTTGTATAGGCACGAGGAATTTCTACCAGCTTAACAAATAACGTGATTTTTAGAGTGAGTTATTCAGACCAGCTCTGTGAATGTGTTTTTAATTTTCAGTTTATTTTGGTTTAGATTAAAATTTACTTCAAAATCAATTATTCTGGTTTCAAACCAAGTTGCTCACTTCATAACAATTTTAAACTTTGCTCTCAGTTGTGGAAAGCAACTTTCCCACAGAGGAGAGGAAAGGACAAGTTTTAATTCACACCTTTGTTTATTTGTGAACTCCTGTGTAGAGCTAGTCTTATTTGAGAATAAAAGTACTCATGCAGGGACTCAAGTAACAAGAGAGTTAGAGCCCATATGATTATTTCTGAACATTTTGTGTGTATGCCAGCGTTGTATCACAACACCCACGCTGTATGCCAGTTCTGACGTCATGACGTAACTCGTTGTAATAGATTATTTGGGGATTAAAACCAAAACAAACAGGTATTATGAGGAAAAAAATATTGCCACATGAGGGCATGCTTCGTCTCTTTCAAAGGCTTGCCTTTTCGACTCAAATCTATGGCAAGTTACATTTGAAGACCTAGTTTTAGAAAAAGGAAAACTCAGGTTTTATTTATGATTTTCTGGGTTTGTAACATACCAATTAAGTGCAAAATTAGCACAAACTTTGAAAAGAAACATTCTGTGCTTCCATCCACGGCCACACTATTTTCCTGTGGTGACAGCAACATGCACTTTGGGCTTAGGGCAGAGGAGATGAGCTATCTCAATGCATAATACTCATGTTCTGTACCACGTTGTGCAAAATAAGCACAGCACAAAATCCAAACACAAAGTTATGAAAGACATAAATTTCACCTTTTGCCCAATGGGAACAGCTTCCTGGCCAACCAGACACGTCAAGGCACAGGGAGGCATCTTGTACTGTTCCATTGCAAAAGAAGGGCAGGGTTGCCGGGTTCCCCGGGGTTTCCCAGCTCTAACACACCACTGGATCTGTCTCCTCCCAGAAAAGTCTGAGTCTGCACCCCCTTGACAGTGAGATTGATGCCAAACATGCAGTAGATCTTCCTGGGGATTCCTCAAGTCACAGGGTCACTCCAACTATGTGTTCCCTGCTAAGTCCCTCTTTTAGGCAAAACTACCATCATCAAGCTTCAGAGCCTACCAGGTCATTTGTGCTAACAGCCTAGAAATTAATTAGGTCTGCAGACCGTACTCACTGGCAGCAAGAGGTTTATCTGTCCACCTAGACAACTGCACCAGAGCAGGAATCCTCAAGGTCACAAACATTCTCTGGTCCTGAAAGAAAGATTTTGGACCCATGGTGGAGAACAGTGATTAATTAGGAAACCACAGCATCCAAGTGTTTGAGTCACTACAAGTAATTTTTCTTCTAGTGAGTCAGAGTATCTGTACATTCTTGCTTCCTGGAGACTTGAGTACTTAAATGTGCAACATCCCACTCTGGTATGACATCTGTGTCATGGAAATGATTCCACAAAACATCAGGATTCTCCCAGCTAATTCTACTCTCTGGTCAATATCCACTGGTGTTCAACATGCTACAGGATCTGGCTTGAAGTGATTTGTTAAAATCAAATGGGAGGGTGTTTTCCCGCATTCCAGAGGAGCAAAGTCACACACGAAGTTTCAGAGCCTGCCACTCACCGGACCTGGGCTCAGCACTTCCTGCCAGAGGAGCACCAGATCCTGGAGCCTTCATCTTTGGCTGATCCAGGGAAGCAGGAAGCTGCAGAGCATGTAGCTCTCACAGCACTCGGCTGCACAATTTTAGAAGTCTGAGCTTCTTGTGCTGACTGAGATGTTTGCACTGAGGATAAAAGCCAGCTCACAGGGGAAATCCTTCTTTGGTTTCTCCCTTTATCCAAGAGATGTAAATTCACTGTGTGTGTCTTTCACCACCGCACCCATGCTCCAAGATGACTTCATCTGGCCACAAAAAGACAGATGAAACATGAATGCTCCGATGCTTGTGAAGACAGGTGCAGTAAAAGCCTTAGATGGAGTAGTAAATAAGTTGAGAGACAGGCTTTTAAACCAATGATATGGAAAATACTGAATTCCCACATATTTTAGTTGTTGTAAACATCCAAGCTTTATGTTCTCACTGTAAAATATCACAGAAAATGCACAGAAATCACAGAAAATGTGGTATTAGATGGGAGCATCACAAGTATTCTGTGCTAATGGTGACTATGATTTTGCTCTTTCTTCTGTGATTGTACCGAAAGTAGTTTTGAATTTATGCCAGAGCACATAAATACCTGGACATTTACATTTACACTGTGCCCCTGGACAAGTAGACCAGAAGGAACAGGAACCCTGGATGTTTAAGCAGGGATCAAGTTTCTCCTTATCTCCTTTGACAGGCCATGAACTGCTTTTTCGTGCACGTCCTGGCTTCTCCACCAGGTTTTGCACCACAGCCTGAACCCACCCATCCTCCCAGGCCAACCCTGCTCCAAAGCCCTGCAGCTCCTGGTGAAGCTGCAGCCAGCCAACCCTGCCCACTGGCTTCAGCTGCTGCCCCTTCCTCAAGGACATTGCACAGCCAGCCGGTCACCAGGACCCAGGGGGGCTGCACTGTGTTTTTCTGATGGGTTAGAAAGAGAAGCTGGATCCCCCAGAAATAAAAGCAAGGGCAGGGATATGATCAGGCTGTCCTGCTGAGTGCTAAGGGAGAAGAGAGGTTTCCTGCTCGCTTGTCCAGCCCCTGGTATGCACAGCAGCAATGTTATCTGCACCTCTGAGCATCCCAGGCCTGCCTGGCATTGGGAGATAAAGGAATTCTATCATGTCTTTAAAGAGGGACAGGCTGCACGAGAGGTGGCCGGTGGCCCCATCTCAGAACTGGCAGGAAAAGGTCAGTGGGTGTGTGGGAGCAGGAGTGAGGGACACCTGAGTCACACATGGTAAGACCAGCCTGGCACAGGCACTCAGCCAGCTGGGGCAGCGGGATGGCCCTCCCACAGCTTCCTCTGCTGAACAGTGTTCTGCAGGCAGGAATGAACTCCAGCACCCGAGGGACAACCTTCCCGTCGAGCAGGGAGGGAGGTGCAAAGAGCAAGGGTGAAAGGGGCAGTCAGTCTGAAGAGCACACAGGGGAGAGAAGTAAAAATGCTGGAGCTGAGCCAAGTAAATTTTAAAAAAGAACAAAGTAAAAATAAATACAGCAAAGTAAAAAAATAAATACATAAAAAATAAAGGGGAAGGAGAAATAGCCACTTTCTTACTAACTCCTGCCTCAGCAGCACAGTTGTCTCCTAGCTCATGGAAGCACTAGAGCAGGTCTCACAGGGCTTTTTCCCTGGAGAAACATTGCCCAGTGGACAGATCCCACAGCAGGAGCCTTCTGTGGACAGCAGAGGGGCTGACCTCCACCCACAATGGCCAAAGAGGCTGCCTCACCACCAGGTGGGTGACAAAGGGGCCTCCACTCTCCCTGGGCTCCTTGGGCCCATCTCAGCCTGACCCATACCACCATTTGAGAGGTGACTGGCTGGAAAGCCACAGGAAATCAACACCCTTGTCAAAGGCTGGAGCAGTTTAGAGGCCACAGCAAGCTCCCTGGCAGAGCTAGTGCCACTACTGGCAGTTTCCCAGGAAAACACAGGAGGGGAAAACACTTCCTGTTTCAGTTCATGCCCTCCTGAATTAGGCAGGACAAGGACATTTGACGTCACCTGCCTATCCAGGTGGCCTGTGCACATCCCTGTGGGGGGACTGCCACCTGGTACAAAATCTTCAGGGAATATAAGAGGGCACTGGAGATGTCCTCTTTACTATGTTCACAGCGTTGGCTGGCTCACCAGCTTCCCCAAAACGCACTGGTAGGACCCATGCAGCAGGGGCAGGATGCAAAATCTCCAAGTCCTTGATTTCATCCGAGCTTTGGTGTTGTTTCTGACCAGCCACCACTTCAGCAATTGGCATTCTAGCCTGTGTGCCAGCATGTGCACTTGGAGGTCTCTCTGCCAAAACCTGCCTTTCTTCATATCACTGGAAGCATGGCCTGCCTGGGAGAGTTCCCTGAGGGCTGAGGAGGAAGGCAAACTGCAACATTAAGCTTAAAAGGCAAAATCACAGCAGGATCCAGGCACTAAAGTTCCTTTGGTGCCACTGAAAATCCCATCCAAAGTCCCAGCAAAGGCAGGTTATACAAGTTAAACCTGCCCACACACAGGCACCGCTGTCCCTGGGACTTTTGCCCCACTCACAACAATGAGTCTGTTTATAAAGCACCAGCTTCCTGTTCCAGCTTCACCACTTGCTGCAGCGTCAACAAGCCCCCGCAGCTGCAAGGCTGCCCCTTGCCACTCATCCCATCGCCTGACAGGAGCCAGCAGGACAGAATCCTGCCCGCCCCAAAGCATCTCCCGCAGCATTTGTGGCATCGGTGGCCCTTGGGAAGCCGCCAGGCTCCACGTGGCCGCGGCCGAGGTGCGAGCACCTTTGGCTTGCCGGCCGGCTGGGAACCTGCGGCAGAGAGGTGGCCAGCAGCTGGGCTCAGAGAGCTGCTGCTGCTGCTTGCCAAGTCTACGTGGTCGCCATAAAAAATATATATATATATTTCCAGGCTTATCACGGAGTAAGAGCTAAGCACGAGCTCCCACTTCAGCCCAGAGACAACTGCGCCTGCTCCCCTGTCTGTGGAGGAGAATTCCTCTTTGACTGCACAACAGGCATAAGGGAAACAGCACATGGCAGCAATCATGGGAGAGTGGCAAACAGCCATCTGAACTGGTGGTCACAAAGCTGTCCAGCAGCTGCAGAGGGAGAGGAGGGGGGAAAATGAGCCAGAGGGGGATGGAGTGGAGGAGGAGGGGAAGAAGCTTTAAAGACAGGCAGATTAAGGGCAGCCCCTCAAATGACTCAAAATTCACTAAGATGTTACAACTCCCTGTTTAGCAGGAGGCATCTCCCCAAATTAATAAAAAGGAATAAGACCTGGAGAACTAGGTAGTCGTAGTCAATCAGATTCATACATATTTAACAGGGACATTAATCTGAATAGAGGCCTGCCTGTAGCATGCTAGAAACAAGTCACACTGCCTGGGAGGCTCACACAGAAAGCTTTGCTCCAGGCCAGCACGGGACAGAAAGGCAGGGGATTGTTTGCTGTGCTCAGGGAAAAAGCAGCCCTGATGTGAACAGAGAAGATGAAGCTGCCGGTGAGGTGCAGGGGAAAGGTTATCTCCCATGCTGGTGAGAGGCAGGGAAAGGGCAGGCTCTCTGGACCCTGACCCAGGAAGGACAGGATAGACCATGCTCCGTTTCACAGCTGAAACCCGCCTCCTTGGCACACGCTGCGGGGACAAGCAGGGCTGCTGCCTGTGGAGCCAGAGCAGCTGAGCTGCAGCCCAGGAGACAGCACAGCTGCTCAGGGGCAGCCCCAGGAAAAAGCTTTAGCTCTTGTGTTCTGGTCCAGAGCTCTAGCTGTCAGTGCAGGAGCATGGCTTTGATGACAAGTCCCAGAAAGTTTCTTGAAACATGTGCTGGGATCATGGCTGACATTAGGAGCATGAGGGATGGAGGGATCACATCTCCTTTAGTCTCTCTAGCAATAGCCTGGATCTAGGCATGGACTTGGGCTAGAAACCTACTGCCACACATTCTGGTGGGCCCTTTCAGAACTGCATTAGTGGGAATTCAAGCCTAAGAGAAACATGCTGCATCAAACCACATTATTTCTTGCTGCACCTCTGCCTGGGCACTGGCTGAACCAATGCCCTTGCACAGGGCTCTGCAATGGCATGACCTGTATCAGAGTTGCTCTATGGGCAGCCCTCAGCAACCTTGGCATTTGATGTGAACCCATTAGTATAAAAATGGGAAACCCAAACTAGGTCCTCCTGGCTTGGGAAGTGTCATCAAATAGGGATCCCTTGCCTACTGTCCTCCACTGGCAACCATATAAAACACCAAAACAATTGTTACTAAGGTGAGTTCCCTCTCTGTCCAGCACAGCCTATCGCAGGAGTCCTGCAACCCTGGCTGTGTCCTCGCTGACACCTTCTCAACCGCAGACACCCTCCAGAGCTTTGCACAAGCACAACTGGCAGAACTTTCCAGTGAGACACAGGAATACATGCACTCTCATCTCACAGAAATTGTTGACATGGAGGCTTGTAGGTGGTGTTTCCAGAGCAGATTTCCTTCTCTCCTCAATGTGGAGGCTCTCCCTTGGGGCAGCAGCAATGGCTTCAGTCCACCCTGTCATCTGTGGCAAAGAGGCATCAGCCACTGACAAGGAGAGGCTCTTATCGAACAGATGGGAGGCAGGACATTGCTGAAGAAAAAATGGGGAGCACACCTACAACACATGACAGTAGTGCATGATATGTTCCAGAGATACGGGAAAATGACGGTTATGAAAGAGACAAGAGGGGAAGGGAAAGGAAAAAAAAGCCTTTTGGCCCGAGTCCAGGGGGAAAGGTTCATTTCTGTCATCAGACTTAATGGTTCAGCCTGGGGAGAAATGCAAACGGCACCAGGTCCTCCCTTCCCAGAGAGGGAGAGCAGGGTCAAACGCAGCACCACCTTTCCTCTGCCTGTGCACGCCACCTGCCTCAGCCTGACCCGAGGCGGGAGTTGTCCTGAGCTGCCATTGGAGCCGGGTTTCCAGAGAACAGCAGTGGCCTGGTGATCGCTGCATCATGTAGGGAATCAGAAGTACTTTTGCCTCAGGCGATACAGTAAGCTCAGTAGGAACCAGTTTTCATGCATCAGATATATTACATGGATGCCACGCATCCCATTTGGCAACTCCCTCACGTATCGCAAGCTTATGGACAAAGGGACTCCAAACTCTCTGGATCTGGCACAGCACTCACTGGGCTTGAATTTAGACATACATTCTTGGCCAGCATCCCCGAGCTCTGGAAAGGAAGCATCCTTTTTTTCCCCTCTCCTCCCTCCTTCCCACTCCTGCCCCCGGACGGAAGGCATATTGGATAGCTCCTCTTTGTGAGCATGGGAGTGCTCTTCTTCTGAAATAACACCCTCTGCATAGGAAGCTCTGCTGGTCCTGCTCTTCTCAATCCACCAGGAAAAGAAATCTCTGCTGCAGTACTGTTCTGCTGGAATCAAAACACATCACAAAATCCAGCTGACTTTGACAGGATTTTCCTTAAGAAGCAAATCAGGAAAACAAGGAGTTCCTGATAGAGTGCATTGAAACATTTTACAGCACGTTTAAATGTTTCATAGCTGCTCTTTTGTTCCTATTTCAAAGCTAGTTTAATTGTAATTTTGTCTCCTTGTATTGCATTAGGTAAGCTGCAAAACTCAAACTAAAGCTTCCAGCAATTAAAAAAAAAAAAAGAAAAAAAAAAGAAAAAAAGAAAAAAAGGAAAAAAAGAGTTGAGTCAGGCTCAGACATCAATTTTTAAATTTGCCAAATCAAGTTCTGAACTGTAAAAATCCTCTATAAAACCAAACTTAAATATCAATCTTCACCCTCTGTATAAATATTAAACATTATTTGAATACAGTTCTCAGTCTGTGAAATCCCCTGGTGTAGATAAGCCTTTAGTACTAGGTAGGATGATAAAACTGCTGAACAGTGTAAGAAGCTGCTATAAAATTATTGTAACTCCAGTAGGGGGTTCTACAGCAAGTACAACACCTAAGTTTTTGAAAACATACATATATTCTACCACCATTAAATGTAGGCACCTAGGAGAGAAGCTATCTATGCATCAGTATTTAAAGGTTTAGGAATTATATAATCCTAAGTGACATTTCTCAGCATTCATCTTTCACACAGCTTTTCAAAACAGGCAAACTGCTTCAGCATCCTGTTAACTGTGTTCTCATGTGCACTTCTTATACAGTCCCATTGGTCTCAAAGCTGCAAATAAGGGCAGGATTTGGCCCATGATATCCATAGCCCAAAAGAGCAACTGCAAATCCTTAAAGGAGTGGGGAGGGGAAAGAGACAACAGCCCTAAAACAAATAGTGAGATTAGAGACAAAAGAAAAATAATTATGTTGACGAAAGCAATGCTATATGTTAGCTTGACCCTAAATGAAACCTTAGATACTGGCTAAGTTCTCTGTTGAAATCACTGAACTGAACACTAAAATAAAAGCCAGTTTGGAGGGGGCAGCAGCTCAAACCTACAGAAAGCAGCTTTACATACCAACCACAGGCAGCAAGTAAAGATCATTGTGTTTAAGCAGAAATTGCAGGAAGTGTGTGGGTGGCAATAGCCATCCTCCACACTAGAGTTTAGTGGAGGACACTGTGACCACTCCTGTGGCTGGTCCAGGAAAATATCCATGCCGTGGTGAGATACACTGCCAAGATGCATCCCTGCTTTCCAAGGGCTCAGCAGCTGGACTTGGGATGAGCCTCTCGGATTTGCCAGGGCCTGAAACAAAATCAGACGAGCCAGAAATGAAAGGTGAGATCTTGGACCAAGTACAATAGATCTTGGATCCTGTACAAAAGTCACTGAGATTAGATGTCGCCCAGTGATTAGGGGGAGTTGGGATAATATCAAAGAGAAGGTAGGCCAGCTATGTTAAGAGGAAGACAACTCCTTCAATTATAGCCCAGATTTATAAGTCAGAAGATGTAGTTTATACTCTTGACAAAGCTGAAAGCTTCCTGTGACATCTTAAGCAAACTAGTTTGCTCCTCGATCCAACAGGATAATAATTTGCACAGTCCAGGGCTTTCCAGTTACTGGAGTGCACAGACTGCTTGCAGCTCCCAAGGAGAAAAGTGCTCTTACCTCAAAACACAGAAACAAAACCCTCCCACCATCCATCTGCTGAGCATAGTGGGAAAGCTCTCAGTGGGGTACCCCTCATAGCCAGCTCCCACTGATGTAAAACATATTTTAGTGCTTGCTACTTAGTCTCAGCGTACCACTTCCTACCCCTTATAACCACCTCTAGCCCACCATATTCTTCATGAATGGAAACTATTCATATCACTATTCTAGAAATAGCCAAGTAAACAGGAAAAAACCCAGAAGATCTGCCAGCAGGTGCTATGGGAGGGGAGAAGGCAATGGTGATCAGCAGCTTTGGCAGCCGTGTAAAATGGTACCAAGCATGGCAATTTCACCACCTCTCTGTTGAAAAAGTCAGAACCACAGGGATTCATATTTAGAGAAGGCTTTCCAACACACTGTTGGCTCTTATCTCAACCCAGCATTGTACGTGTTATTCATCACAGGCCACGTCAGAAACTATATCAGCATCAGCAGCAACCAGAGTAGCAGAATATTCTGCAAGAAAAAAACCCAACCAGAAAAACCACCAGTGGTAAACATTATTTGTTCTAGTTGTTCTTGAACAAGTTGTTCTACAGTTTCCAACTTCCAGTTGGGGTTATTTAGCTCTGAGCTAATGAAAGCACTTTGGGAAGATCAGCTGGAAGGAGGGCAGCATCCAGATGTATTTGACAGGAGTAAAAACCTATGTAAGCCCTACATTTCTTGTCTAAAAGTCATGACCCCAGAATAGCTTGTGATCTAGTTATTTTTATTCAGAGACGAGCCTGTGCCTTGAGTTTGGATCAGAGTCCAAATTCCACTAGAGTTTCAGGTTGTTGTTAAGGTAGGATGCTCTATTCTGGCCCAGTTCGGAAACAAAGTGACCATAAATTAGGGATCTCATGTCAGGCTCAGACATCAGGGGTGGTCCATTTTTACAGGTTTGTGTCATAAAATAAAGGAGCAGTTTTACTTGAAAAGTAAGGGGGTTTTCCTCAAGAAGGGAAGAATTTAGAAATTGTGTGTCCATTTCCACATTTCAGAAAGGCTACAGTTGTTTCATGGAGGCTGGGAAGATTTCTGAGTCTCACCAGTCCTCAGAGGTTACCATTTGATAAAGGAGAGCACATTTCTCTGGCTGAAAATCGTAGTGGTGCGTACTAACAGCTCTCTCTGTGTTAAAGCTCTATCAACACACACACATTTACCATTAGGCCACACACAGTATTATAGCTTGCTCTGTTTTGTCTCTGCATGCACCAAGGATTCTTTGACAGTTTTCTATATTTTGGGATATGGAAACCCTATAGGAACTACAGGATCTCTTAAAAACCACCTGCCCATTTTCCTCCTCCTTCCTCCCATTCATCAATGATCCCTTGAGTACAGGACCTTTCTTCATCGACCAGACTGGATATTCTTAAAGATTTTATTATAACTCGCTGGTTCAGCTTTAACCACAGTAATAGTAACATAATAATTCATATCCATTTCTTGTAAATGCTCTGTTAATAAATCTGGAAAATAATGATCTCTTAGTTACCCAGGCTTCTACCCCATTGTGTACCCATCCTAGAGCCTTTGTTTACACAGGAGGCTGACACAGTTCCAAATGCACCATTTTAGTTGCTCATGTGACAAATAAATACTTCACATGTATTTTACACACATGCTTGGCACAAAATGTAGAAGTGCACATGCACGTGAAACAGGAGTAATAGAGTCTATTGCAGTAGATGCGTCCAGTCCCTCACGTGTCTTCAGACCTGTAGGAGGCAATGCAGGAACTGTTTGTGTGCTGTGGGAAAGAATTGAGCCACCTTTTCTCCTCTCCCTCGTTTCTAAAACTTAGGGTAAAACTGTGCTAGTAAAAGTGCTCTCTCTTAAACATACGGAATGTCAGCTGGGTTAACAAGCACCACTTTTGCCTGCGCTTCGAACTATCTGAAAGGCTTCACCTGACAGATTAGGGAGACCTTGGACAACCTTTTCAAAGAGCAGAGCAAGGGATATAGGTGCCATCCGCAGAGGGTTGGTAGCAAGCATCTGGAATGGCTGTAAAATTTCCAACCAGCTCAGCTGTTTGAAAATAAATGCTGTCCACAGCCTTATGGAACTGAGCTGGTACATCTTCAGACATCCCTTACATAAATCTCTTGTACACTCAAGAGATTTATGATAAACACTTGCTCCTTCCTTAACCTCCAAAACCTTTTCCACCTGCTGAATAACTCAAGAGTCTTTCCTCTCACCCAGCCTGTTCAATATCTATATAAAGCCTCTGGAGAAGATTCAGTGGCACCATAGACTGACTTGTCAGCAGGACACATATGACACCCATCTCTACATTATCTTCACCTCCCATGCAAATAACACCATTACTCAATTCTCCGAGGGCTTGACTAAGATCAGCAAATTAATTAAGTTGGCAGAAGCTGAATTGTCGCAAGAGCCTGGGCTGGCAATGGTATAGGAAAGTATTTAACACTTTGATTATGTCCACTGCTGGCATTAAGACTAACTAAAGATTTCGTGTTAACCTGAATTCCATCATCCTGAAAACCCCATAAATGTTGCTGCAAAACCCTCAATCCTTTAGCCTGATTTCCAGTCAGATAACTGAAAAGATTGGACTTGGCCCTTATGCTTGATTTCTACAGCCTAATGGATTTAGAAATGACAATCCATGCAAGAATGCTTCTGGCCATTTACTCAGCAGCATAAGACCACCAAACAAGCTTAAGCTCTGTCCTTTGCTCTGCTGACTGCTCAGTCCCATCTTAAATTCAACTCTTTGCTCTTATTTTCAAAGCCTTCATGACTTTAGCAAAAATTGATTTAAGGGCATCCACACCTCTGAAACATGACACTGTTGAAACCTGACAGTTATATTGCTCCGTAACAAAATAAATACCCACTTTGGAGAGTGTGTGCACCAGGGACAGAGATTCCCTGCTGCCTAGGACACAACCTGCAAGAGGCACCCATAAATCTCGGAAGCGCAGAACAAGAAACTCCAGTTTTCCAACCCAGCCTTCCTTTTTCTGTTCCAGCTGTACCAAAACCATCAGCATGAACAAGGAGTCCATCACTGAGAGATTGGCGGAAGTCTGACTTCCAGGGGACTCCACTGGGAGTTCCCTGGTGTCTGATGAGAAGGTGAGCTGAGCCGGTAGCATGTTGATGCTTCGGCACAAACAGGCTCTTTCATGTACCCATCTGTCCGTCTCTTTCAAACTCACAGGAACTTCACTTTCAGATCTGTATTCTTTTGTCAACAGGCTCAAAACTTTTGGGGAGATGAGAAGGGAAGGCACATGGAAACACGTATACATAGAATTACACACATAGCATGAATTCAGATGCTTTGTTTTACCAGGAAAGAGTTACTGGCAAAAGCACCCTATGTAAAAAACAGGAGAGGAAATGAGAAAGAGTAATGTCAAAGACGTCTTGTGTTCATTCTCATGAGCTCATAAAATGATTGGAGGCAGATAGATAAAGGTATACAGGAACATCTGAGGAGTCATTGCTTTCCAACACACCAGTAACAGCCAGCAACTCCGAGCCTGGAGAGAATCACATAAACATTTCCAAATGACAAATGAGTCACTAATGATAATTAGATCTGACAGAAATTTATTTCCTCCTAGAACAAATCCCAAGACTGCTTTTCAATTATATGAGATGCAAAACAAGGCAAAAAGTTGAGATACCTGAATCTATGTCCATAACCCACTGCTGCACAGGGAGGGGACGTTGTTTTAAGGTTGCATTTCCCTGTTACTTTTCCATTTCCACTGCTCAGTTGCAACGCACCTAACTATATTTAAATTGCCTGCCAAGAAAAGTAAAGCAGAGGTGCCCCAATGGGGGAAGCAACCACACGTGTATCTATACACTATTCAGAATAAATGCCCTGACAATGCAGAATTTTTGTGATGCATCTAGCATTCCATGAATCCTCCAGCTGGTCTTGCCTGGGAGGGAAAATGTGCATGTATGAGCAGGGATACCATTCAGAGACACTAAAACAGGTTCATAATAAGTCATCCTGTTTTCTTCAGCACAAAAATAAGCCCATATCAGACATTTTTTTCTGACAACAACTGGCAGTAACTTGTGCATTTCAAATGCCAGGCAGACAACTTTTCAAATAGTTAAAAGGTATGTGAAGGTTGAAAAGCCTGGAAGTCTTGCCAAAGTTGATAAAACTTTGCTGAAATGTTAAACAAAAGTTTCCATGAAATTCTCACTGCACCAAGCACTTAACTTGAAAACTGCCTAAATTTGTTCAGACCTTTGGGCTAATCTGAAAAGAAGTAAGTGGCCAAGCAAACCATCAGAACTGAAACTCGGAATCACCAAGAGGCGCACGCCAAGCCTCTGCCTTGGTAGGGTTATATCTTGTCAGGCTCTTCCAGTGTTTGATTCCAGCAGCAACATTTGGGTTAGCACATCGTGCCAGAGAGACAGCATTTTTGAGTTACAACTAAGAAAACAAGCAAAAAAATAAAAACAAAAATTATGCCAGTTTAATCTTTTGGTAAGGCAGCTAGCATCATCATGAAAGTGCCCAAATTTTAGTGCAAACTATCCTCGTCCCCATTCCCTCCCCAAATTCTTATCTTCTTTTCTTAAACCAACAATTCAGAAAACAGCCAGAGTGCTGCTTCTTTCTGCCTTGTATCCTCAGCCACGCTTGCACATGTGCTTATCCAGTAACAGGCATCACTAGTGAAATGGGATTAAGTTCCACTGGTTAAGCGCATGAGCACAGCCCTGGGTGGGGCTGCTGGAGGATCAACTCTTAATAAGGTGTCCAATTTATAATCTAGCAGGGCGAAGAGCAACTGGCTCTCAGAATGAATAGCTCTTCTGTCTCTCCATCTCCTGAGGCTGGCTGCTGGGCCGGCCCGCCTCATNTCCCCCTCTCTTTTTTTTTTTTTTTTTTTTTTTTTTCCTCTTTCTCTCTGATGCTGTTACTCTTTTCACTAAGTTTTTGCTGTTTCCCAGACTGGAAATATAAAGAGGAAGGAAGACAACAAGCATCCACCCGTATCTGGTCACACACTGCAAACTGCAGCAAGATGAGCAAACTCTGCTAGCGTAACAGGCTATAAACCCTTCCTATTTATTTATTCCAAGAAAGTTTCGTTTCGACCTAGGATCCTGCTCTCGGGGACCGCCTTTGTGCCCAGCGATGTCTTTAAAAGGGATGCTCCTGGCAGGACGGGAGAGCGGGCACGCCCCGGGCGTGCCGCCGGGGGGGCAGCGGGATGCGGTGCCCGGGTGATGCTGTCTCTCCCCGTGCCCAGGGTGCCGCCGGGGGGGCAGCGGGATGCGGTGCCCGGGTGATGCTGTCTCTCCCCGTGCCCAGGGTGCCGCCGGGGGGGCAGCGGGATGCGGTGCCCGGGTGATGCTGTCTCTCCCCGTGCCCAGGGTGCCGCCGGGGGGGCAGCGGGATGCGGTGCCCGGGTGATGCTGTCTCTCCCCGTGCCCAGGGTGCCGCCGGGGGGGCAGCGGGATGCGGTGCCCGGGTGATGCTGTCTCTCCCCGTGCCCAGGGTGCCGCCGGGGGGGCAGCGGGATGCGGTGCCCGGGTGATGCTGTCTCTCCCCGTGCCCAGGGTGCCGCCGGGGNGCCCTCTGGCGGCGCGCGGGGGCGGCGCGGGCAGCACCTGCCGGGAGCGCCCGGCCCGGTCGGGCTGTGGATCCCTGCCCGCGCCCCGCTTCCAGGGACAATCCCTCACTCACCGACGGGCGAGACATCTCCTCCGCTGCGGAATCACCCCGCGGGAAGGCTTGGCGCGCCGCTTCTGCAAAGGCTGCTGGTGGCGCACCCGAGCATCTCTCTCTCTTTTCCCCCTGTCCCGGGGGGCTTGTCGCAGAGCCTCCCATACCTCCAGGAGGCACGTTTAATAGATTTCCTTTCCATGGCGATGAACTTTTCCAGCCTCTCACAAAGGCAGCGTGCTGCAGTCAGGAAGGGCTGCTCCTCAGGAGTGACTGCTCCTCGCTACCTACCGTCCTTTCTTTCCGTCTCTGTGCTTGCACTGTGTGGTGTAGAATGACTCTTTCCTGTTTGCAGCACTTAAACAACAACAAAACCCCTTAAATACTTTCTGAAAGTACCACCTGAAAACTTTCCATCATTCCGTGCTTCCCCCCTTGCCACAGCAAAGTGAAAGTTGATACCACCAGCCACTTGATCAATCTCTGTCAGGGTTGGGGGCATCTGGCTCCCGTAAGATTTTTTATAGTAGGAGTCTGTTTCTAGGACCATTGGCTCTTCTGCAGCAGGATGCTGTTTTCCAGATCTGATTTAAGCTGAACTCCAAAAGACCATAGAGAAAGAAGAAGCAGGGAGTGTGCACCCAACTTCCTGGAAAAGACACCCGAGCTGTTCTTGTAGCTTCCTGCAACCACACTCCATCCTCCCCAGCCCCTACAGCTGGTCCCAGCAATTTCCAGCATTATGGACTCTGAAGGCACGGGAAATGGCCCGCAGCTGGCCTGGGGAGCCTGCCTGGTTTGAGCAGTGTTTTTAATTAATAGCCTGCTCAGCAGCCACATCATGTTCTGTGAGAAATGCTAAGTGCCACTAGCAGTCTCTTGGTCCAAAATGTTCGGGAGAGCCACTGTTCTGTCCCCAACCTCACAGGGACTTTGCATCTGGGAGGAATGCCTGCGATGGAGAACACAAAAGGACAAGCTGGATTGGAGCACCCATTATGCCATTGAAAAAAATGAAAATAAGATGTCAACAACTTCTATGGGCCTAATTGTTTCTTCTGAAACAGATTGTTAGCTTATGTGAATCAGGGTAGCTCTACTGAGTAAACCAAAGAATGGAAGGGGGGAGGGGGATAGCCCTGGGATCCGAAAGGCACAATATGGGTCTTTATCCCCATTGCTTGCTGGCTACTGAGTAACATTAACTTATTGCCACCTCACCCACCCACCCCCCAGAAGATAGTGGCAAGAGAGATGAAGAGACAGAGGGCAGTAAGACTCTGTAAGTTTCTGCAAACACCACTACACAAGGCCACCCGAAGGACTGGGACTTGACTCCCTCTCTCTGCATCTCCTGCTCCTGCCCTTGCTGCTCAGCTCTACCATCAAACTGAACTAAACAAACAAAACTAAACGGACTAAAAACCAGAAACTGTCGTTTTCTGAGCCAGATTTCTCCCCTGAACTGGTCCACCTTACAGCCACACGCACTTTGGACCAGGTGTAAAGGTAATACAACTGTTTTTTTCAGTACTTGAAGAGGACCTCACACTGCAGCCTGGTGAAACACAGGGAAATCCCACAGTGAGCCACAAACTAGGAAGCTGTACTTTAATTTCAGCAAAACAAAGATCAGGAAGTCAGTGAGTGATGCAAATGCACCTAGTCGGATTTCTCCACTGGACCTTCAAGAGAAGAGAGGTAAAACATCAAGCACAAAGGGCAGCCTAACTTCTCCAAACACAAAATGAGGACAAGCCAAATCCTGTCCAATTGCACAACATTAAAGAGTGATTCTGTGCTCTCTTACCTTGTGCTAAGGGAACAGCAATGTTCTGACCTGCAGTGATTTATGTGTAGCAAATTCGTGCCATAAACAATTGAGAGGAACCAAAATCTCATGCCCTAATCCCTCAAGGCAAAACCAAATTCTTTATGGTCAGTAAGCCTGCTGATGAAGGAGGTAATGCTTATCCTTATTTGAATCCAATAAAAACATCCAAACAAGAAAAACAGTGTTCCAAGAGCGTTTCTCCGTTACATTTGCAAATAATTTTTTTTAAAAAAGAATTAATCATTCCACATGCTTTATAAAAATTAATTTATCTTGATGTCTCCCCATCTGGACAGGTGTTACTACCTCCAGTGAACATATGAGCAAGCTGAGTAAGACAGACCTGGCCCTGTTTTTTTAAGTAACATCTAATTTTCAGTGCACTTCTGTGTACAGGCAGCTTCTGTTAATTTTGGCTAGAGCTGTTAAGTGATTAATACACATGTAAGACAGATTCTGGGTATCTCAAGCTACAGGGCTAAAATTAAAGCCCATGCTTGAAAATGTGATCCTAAATTACTTGCCCTTGGCTGGGCAAGGCAGGGAATCTGTTGCAGGATCAGGAAAATAAGCCAAGTCTTTAGATTCCTCGGGGCTTGTCTCCACAAGAAATGAAGGGAAGCAAGACAAAATTACAGCACGCCAGGAACATTCTCCCCAGGTGGACCCTTCGGTGTTCACTGCCTTCAAAGAGCAAATTTTAACCCCTCCATAAATTCACCCCTTCCCCCACAAACACAGAGAGACCCACTTCCCCGCGCTTAGCGCCGTCACTTGTTGCCACTTTCTAAACTGAGAGGTGCTGGTGGCAAGAGAAGGATGTGGTGACTCCAGAGGTAAGCAATAAGAAAGCCAAGGGTGAAGTTTCACTTTGGTTTCAGCAAAAAGATGTTGGGTTTGCAGTCAGCACTGAAGCAGCTTACCTGCATTTCAAAGATGGGTGAGCTACCTCCCAGTTAGCACACTCAAGGTCATGTGTACCCATTTTAAGCAGACATACGGAGGATGGGAATAGCTGCCCACACTAGCTGGAGGACAATGCCAGCCCAAAGGAGGAGCTGTGTGGTTTCATGCTAGTACTAAGCAACATTTGTCCTGCAATAAACCCTCTGAAGATAATTTAACAATGTCTGCACAGGGGAACTGGGCTACAGATGCACATCCTCACAAGCTGAGGTGCTGCTGGAGAAGTCTATTGACCCAGCCTGTGGCTACCAAGCCTTCAGGCCTGCTTTGCTCAACTGTGCTTGAATGCTTATCACAATTTTTCAGGCTGAATGAGATAGGTTAGAGGGGGCCTAGTATTTCAACATTACAAGCTGCCACCAAATGACAGGAAGTGGTCAACCCACAGCTTACTCCCTGGATCTGAAGCAGCAAGAACCTCGGGCACCAGGGGAGAGCTGGAGACAGAAACTTCTGTCACAGCCTACGTGAATGTCTGTGGCCTAAGTGCAGGGTAACAGCGTCCAGAAGTTCATCCGCTGGCTTGTCACATGCCAGCTTGCACATGGAAATGAGCCGGGTGCTAATGCATTAAGTCCTGGCTAACATTTAAAATGGTGTGGGCATAGCACTGCCATTATTTAAATTTTGAAATTGGTATGATACAGCTTTTAACTGGCAAAGATCAGTGTGGACTTGGTCTGCCAAAACTGGTGGGTGCAAAGGAGGTGCTGCAGTACCCTGTGGTGAGGATGGCAGCCAGCCACAGAGTGACCACCCAGTGGGTGCAGGCACCACACAGGCAAGCCTGAGGCCAAAAAATGGTCTTGGTGGACTTGAGAAGAAGGGGAACACTTCAGGTTACAGACATACAACTGTTTGGACTGTAGCAGAGCCCTTTGGTGTAGCTTCTCCTCATTCCTCACAAACCCACAGAGAGACTCACACCTGCTGTCCCACAAAATCAAGTCAATTGTTTGTGTAGCTGAGCTCCAAAGACTTTTTTTAAGGACCTTTGGGTTAAAAAAACCCCACCGTGCATTCTCCCTGAAATGCATGTCTTTTCTTTGAAGTGGATCATTTCACAGGACTGGCTTAAAGGGCAGCTAGACAAACAGCTGTATCAGCACAGCCGCTGAAGCAGCAACCTGGGGCAGCGGAGAAGGAGACGGCCAGAGCAGCCACCTCCCTCAACCACGAGGCTAAAGCTGGACACCTGTCTGTGACCCAGCTCCACCTATACTTTCCAAAGTGTCTGTTTTGGTTTGGATGGGTTTTCTGGTGGGTATTTTTTCCCCTTATATTTCCTAAGTAAATTATACTTCTGTAATTGTTCTTTCTGTCAGTTTTCCTGTAATCTGTTTTCAAGTCTGCTGTCCCTTTCTCAGTCAAATCTGAGAGAGTTTCAAACATAGTATGACCCCCTAAATCTGTCAGTGTCTGGGTAGAGGCTCAAACTTGTGTCCTCTGCAAGGGGAAAAGCAGGCAAAATTCAGCTGCTACCCAGTGCTGCTCTTTATATGACACACGGCTCTGGCCTATGGCTTCAGAGGGATAAGGGGGGGAGCTGAAGTGGGGAATTTGATGCTCATCATACAAGGCCAGGCTTTGTCACTGTAATTGCTCATGCACAGCCTGCCCTTATCCAGACTTTGAACCTTATGGTATGTAGACTTCAGTGTATACTTGTGTTTCAAAAGAAAGCATCCTGTCAAAGTTCCTTCTCTGAGTCATTAAAATGTAGTTAGTACTTTTAAACCCATTCAGGGACTTCTGCATCGGGCTGTTGTAAGATAAACTGTCTTAACAACAAAAGTAGTACAAATATCCTTAGTGAAAAAGGGTGATATTTACTTCTGTGCAGGGGCTTATGTGTACCATTTGTGAAATATGATGACTGACACTGTATTTATACTGTTAAAATGCGTTTTCTGGGTGGAGTTCAACACAAAGATGAATTTCATCTAACATGAGAGGAAAAAGGTAACTTGTCAGCCAGATAGGTTATTCTCTGATCTATAAACCAGAGACAATAACAATGCATACTGTATTCCCGCCTGTTCCCACACACTCCTGCTTGTCATCGCAAGAGCTCTTTAGTGCCCTAAAATACAGCTTGACAATAAAAATTAATTGAAAGTGCACTACAATCATTAACTTTTGGAGCTTCACAGTTTGCCCATCCTTAAATAATGCTGGTTATAAAATCCTGTTTGCACTACAATTCCTTGGATCTGTGCCATGTACCATGTAGAGAAATCAGCAGTATGTGCAGCGGGGACTTCGCTGGCTATATTATGAATGCACATAATAGACTTTCTTCTTTAGCTCAGCAGCAAAACACTGACTCAGATCTAGAGAGCAGTTATAGTCCCAGTGGTGTTTACTCCGTGTAATTAGCAGTATCAAGTGTGTTGTCTTTTGGGTAGCCTGATTGTTTCCATATGCATGAGCACCTTCTATGAACGAAGACAGGGCAAGAGGCAGACAGCACTCGAAGCGCACGCAGCGTTATGGGAAGCACATATGTTTTAAATACCTTATCTCTACAATTAAGAAGAGTTTAGAAATTGGTAATATAAATCTTGGGAAATGGGGCCAGCAGAAAAAAACACCTCTTTCCAAGCAAGAACTTTGCCTGGGTAACTACTCGAGCCCAGGTGTCGGAGATGGAGCAGACATCTCCCTGCTTGCTGATGGGAGAGCGGCATGAATCAGTAGCTCATGCCTTGCTCCAGGAGGGAGAAGGCTGCTGATGCTGTGTTGGGGCCCGGAGAAAGACTGGGCTGGCATTCGAGGTGGGGCGTGCCTGGGAATGCTGCACAACATCCATCTTAGGGGCAGGTACTTGCTGAAATTCTAATTGCTGAGAGACATGGCCGAGGAAGAGGGAGGCCTTGCCTTTGCCTTGCAAAGAAGTGCATTTTGTTTTTTACCTCAAGCTAGTGCTTCTGACCTGTCCCAAGGTAAAAAAACAGCAAAGCCAAGCAACTTCAGCTTTACTGCAAGGCAAACCAGGCAAGGTCAAGTGGGGGCTGCTGCTGGACTCGCCTACATCAACAGCAGTTACAGCAGGGTTTAAAAAAAAAACCAAAAAACATTTAAAAAACCTTGAGCACAGGAAAAACAGGACCTAATGTCTGTTTTGAAAAAAGGAGGATGAAAAGGGGGTTGCTTGGGCCTATTTATCCCCTTTTCTCCCTCTCCCTTTCACATCCCCAACATTGCCACATCTGTCAGGCTCTCTCACCCCAACCCTGAGGCCTTTGCCCCGTGGCTGGCAGCATGGCTGGAAGCTGCAGGGAAGCGGGGAGAGACAAGGAGAGCCATTTCCATTGCAGCCTGGCTCCTCCTGCTCCGTGCTGTCCTCAGGATCCTCCACATGCCTCTCCTTACAGCAGGGCCCCTCTGCACCTCACCCTTAACGACGATGTGCCTCGAGGCACGCCTTGCTCATTGGGAAAGGCTCTCCCAAGATATTCCCTCGCACACCTATTTTTATGGCTGCAATAGGTGCCTGAATAAAAGCCATCTTAAGTAACTGTCTTAAGTAACTGGGGCTTCGTGCTCCCTTGTGCCATCCCAGCATCCCAGGACAGCTTCTCCTCCCGGCTCTTCTGTGCCTCCCAAAGCCTCCTATGTGTGTGTCTGCTTTGTCACTTTGCTAACGAGATTTCAGTACCCGTTCTGCAGCAAAACACTCAGTCTAGAACCTGGACTCACCACAGGAGAGTGCTTAACCAGAATATTAAAACTACTTGGTTGTCATCTTTGCTGCTGCAGATATGGTAAAGATTTGACCTTAAAACTTGCCTTGCAGTACAGAAAATACATCCTTGCAGAGCACCTTTACATTTGAGCAAGTGCAGCTAGGCTTACTGGATGTACCAATTTGCATCCTACAATTTCACCTGCCTTTCTCTGATACCTCTAGGAACTATTAAAAAAGCTCCCTGAGCTTTTTAATTAATAAATCTTCACTATAAAAATACTACAAAGCAATATCATATGCAACAAATCCAGACAAAACATTCTTCTCTACATGTATTCTTGAAAATATCTTGCAGTATGTGTTTTGGATAGAATTCTGGAAGCCTAGTAAGAATAAAAATCTTATATTGAAAAAAGCATATGCTGCTCATGGTCAATCATTCATTAAACAGCCTAGCAGTTTGTTTCAATCATGTCTTCTGACACTGGGAATGAGGATGCCACTGTTTTAATAATAAGCTATCAAACTCTTTTGCAAATAGTCACTGCATTTTAATTTCCTGAAAAGTTCTGAAAAGGTGAAAAATGCATTTGCAGCACAGCTACTGCTGCTTATTCAGAAGTGTATATTATTTCAACCTCAAGATTTTTTTATCTCAGTGAAAAATACTGTACTAAAAATTAGTTTAGTAGTTTTTACATCTATCACTGTTGACATTCTGCATTTATTACTTTCTCAGTGGTTCCTGACAGGTTTTTTTCTATTTCTTCTTTTCTCATTTCCAGGTAAACGTCTGCCACTGACAAAAGCACTTCACAGCATGCAGTCACTGTCATTCGTGGTCACGACAGATGCAGGGAAAGCCCAGTGTAATCACTCAAACTAAAAAACATTTTCAGGGAGTTAAATAATCTATGTGCAGTCTTGTGTCCTTACAAACCTCCCTGCAGGTTTGTAACTCTTCCCTAGTGCAGAGGAAAGTTTAAAGATGCTTGAGGTACTGCTACCAGCTTAGTACTAGCAGCACATAGGACAGTGAATGCTGTTTAAAACCTTATGTAAATAATAAATATGTTTTGTGGCTCTTTTATGCATAAAATGTTAGGTTAATTGAGAAATATGAACGTTTGGTTCAAAATTATTAATTAAAAACACAAGGTACTCATACTGAGTACCTAGATCTCTGCTACATGCACATTTACATTGAGAGAAAGAGACAATATCTGGAAGGCCACTGTTTCTGCTGTGATGGAAATAATGTACTGTTTACGTGTCATGTTATTTTGAGTCATTAATAATCTATTACTCAGCCAGGTTTGTAAATGTGGTACAGCACTAAACATTTAGGGTGACATTGAAGATTCTGGCCCTGGACTCTGCAGATGTAAGCATATGTGTAACATGTGCTGAAGTGCTTACAGGAATGGAACAGAAATATGTATCAAGCCCAAACTTGAAAACAGGTGGGTTTGAGTTATACAAGGACAAAGAATAGTGAACTAGCTTTAGGAAATTAAATGGCTCTTTTTATTCCCATCTCCACCACCCAAAAAAGGGGTTGAGAGAGAAACATGTGAAATCTAAGTCATACCTTTAAAACTGAGGCTCCTTTTCACCATGGAGGAGGTGGGAAATAACTTTTTTCTCTTTTTCTGCTTTTTTTTTTTTTTTTCACCAAGGGCTGCCTGTCCAGCATCAGCCCAGGTCCCCAGGCCGGCAGGTGTCTAAAACTGTGGGATAGGAGCACTTCCTTGGCACAAACTAAGGCACTCCTGCAGGCTGGGCTCCACAGCAAGGAGCTGGTCATGGCTGGTATTTTGCAATAACAGAACTGAAAAATAAACATTAAAAAAAAAAAAAAGGAAGAAAGGAAAAGAAAAAAAGAAAAGTCTCGCGGCCACCACGGTGGGCCGGTGCGTGTCCCAGCAGCCGGGCTCCCCGTGGGCCCGGGAGTGCTCCCACCGCCGTGCCCCCAGGCCCCGCAGGCACATCCGCACCCTCGGGGAGCCGCCCCTTCCAGGCCCGCTGTGTAGGGAGCTCCCAAACCCNTTTTTCTCTTTTTCTTCTTTTTTTTTTTTTTTCACCAAGGGCTGCCTGTCCAGCATCAGCCCAGGTCCCCAGGCCGGCAGGTGTCTAAAACTGTGGGATAGGAGCACTTCCTTGGCACAAACTAAGGCACTCCTGCAGGCTGGGCTCCACAGCAAGGAGCTGGTCATGGCTGGTATTTTGCAATAACAGAACTGAAAAATAAACATTAAAAAAAAAAAAAAGGAAGAAAGGAAAAGAAAAAAAGAAAAGTCTCGCGGCCACCACGGTGGGCCGGTGCGTGTCCCAGCAGCCGGGCTCCCCGTGGGCCCGGGAGTGCTCCCACCGCCGTGCCCCCAGGCCCGGCCGGCACATCCGCA
>VYXF01003595.1:634847-652781 GCA_013397295.1 Polioptila caerulea
CGCCGCGTGCTGCTGGGGAAACCTGCGCTGCTGCTGCCTGCCAGGAGACAGCTCGGGGGCTGCGGGTGTGCGAGGCTTGCTAAATGGAGGCTCTGCTGCCCTGCTGGCTGCTGCTGTGCTCGGGGAGGGAGCAGGAGGAGGAGGAGGAGGAGGGAGGGATGTGAAAGTGGGTCAGGAATGTAACTAGACTCTGCCCCCCTTGTTGCAGGCGCAGGCGGCGCTGCCTTAGCGATGGAAAGCAGGCATTTCAGTGTTGATGTTCCCCAGTCCTGGCGGCCGACGGTTACTAGGGGATCCTGAAGGATGTGTTTCCCTGTGACCCTTTGAGAAGAAAAACTTAGTTGCCGCAGTAACCAAGTTTGGCTTGGATGCAATGATGCAGTAAATAGCATAGGTGAGCCTTGCTAAATGGAGGAGGAGGAGAAAGCTCGAACTGTACAGGCTGGATAGCTCTTGCAGTCGGGTCGGGAAATGTTTAAAAAATATCCCAACAAACTGTATTAGTTAAGTACACTACTTTTACATTTTCTCATGCAATAAAACTCTCAGAATTTATCACTTATTTATTGTAAACTACTAAGAAAACAGAAGTAAAATGCCTTAGTGATGTAGCATGAGGTACAGAGCTCACCCACAACACTGCAGTAGCTCTGAGCAGCCCTTTGCAAGGCAAAAAATTTTTGTTTGATGGCTTGAATTTTTGAAAGTTAAGGGGTGTGAAAGAGGTGAAGGCTGGCTCAACACCTTAAGTTTTCATCCATCTTCTTTTTAGCATTCTTACTTTAGACTAATAATTTTAAATATTGTTACTTAGATTAAAAGAGAACCCATCAACCCTGCTTCTAAAGGAAATCCACAAACTACTTTCAAAGTAGAAAGAAAACTAAAATAACAAGCAAATTTAACTTGAGGCCCTGTTATGCCGAATTTCTCCCTATTCCCTCCAGTTGTTATCATCTGATTTCTATCTTCCTCTAATAGAGAAACACTTTCATTCACAGGAGTGGGAAATCACTTCTCAGAGTTGGAATGAAGAACTGAAAGGAATCCCAGAGTACATATACTGTGATGTATCAATTTCTTCTTTAGTTTTCTTCGAGAGTTATGTCTTTTCTAAAACACTGATATTCTAAAGAAAGAAGAGGTTGCTGTACCATGAGACTGATTCTGCTCCCAGCCTGAGGACCCACAGAGGAGAACTGAGCTGTCAAGCTGACATGCAGCAGGAGTGAGGGAACACATGGACTGTCAGTGCAGGCCACACAGCAGATAGGGGTGCATCCAGTCGATGGATGAGGGTATTTGTGTACATTTCACTAAGGGAACAAAAGTCACTGCAGCAAACGGTGCAGCTATTCCTTTTATTCCTTTGAATATTTGTCAAGGAGGTATTGCTGTGGATAAACATCCCTTTAGCTTATTTCACCTCTGAAAGCTACTCAGTGTTTAAAAGCAGACATGCCCTTTAATTCAAGGACGTTCAAGGATGCATAATGAATGCTACTCTTTCTACTTTCTTCATGAGATAATTTTTCCAGTTGATTTCCCCTATCATTTTCTACTAAAAGATGAATTTAATAAAAAAAGATACATGGATATAAGCAAGTTGTGGTGAAATATATATTGTACAATTACTCCTGTTTTATCAAAACAACCAACCAAACAAACAAACAAACAAAAAGTAGAAACGAATAATGGTTTAAGCACTATGGACCACAAAGCTTTTTTTTAACAGGACTCAGTGTCAGTGGAGGGCCTGGGTGATACCTTCTAGATGAATGTAGCCTATTGCCTCCAGCAAAGAAAAATATTTAGACAGTCTTCATCCACAGTTTTAGGATCTATAATGGCTTAGGTATGTTTAGTTTTTTGGTGGAACGATATTACTTGGTTTTGTCAGCTTTCCTGGCAATGCAGAGCAGTCAGTGGACAGTCTTTCTTGCCATCTGCTTGCCAGGGCCTCTGCCATTGAGCTGTCTTGCAGATCAGGGCAGAGGGATCCCACAAGTCTCTGTCATTGTCAGTGAAAATGCCAGATTAAAAACTTCCTCTCTGGGGACTCCCACAGAAAGTTTTGATGGTCCCACCTATTACCAGCATATTTTCCCTGTGTGTTGAGGCAACCCAGTGAGCTGGGAGAATGAAACATTACAGAAGAAGCACTTGTGCTACCAACCATTCCTTCCCTTACTGGCAGGGAGGGTCTGGTTTTGTTGTTACTCTGGGGCCCTGTTTATGCCCCTGTGGCCAAGCAAAGGGCACGCCGAGCCTTATGGAAACAGTCACGCGAAAATCCTCCTGTGCTCTGGGCAGGAGCATGGTGTTTCCTATCTATTCTCCCCGCCCCTTTCTGTAGGGATGTTGTGAGGAAGGAGGTGTGGCCAGAAAGTTGCTGCTTTCTAGTTTTTCTTGGCTCTGGTAAAGGCCTTTCTATTCAAGGATAAATGACAGGGACCTTGACGCTACTCTAAATCTGCAGGGATGTCTTAGAGGTCCCCAGAAGGACCAGATAATGTGACAAAGCATGAAGCACTGCTTAGGTATAACAGAATTTGACCTTAACCTATGGCTGCCTTGAACAGCATCTCAGACTAGACCTCTGTTGCCAAGATTTGGGCATGGGCTTACTCTGCGGTGAGAGGCAGGTGGTTAATGCACAAGTGTGGAAAAAGAAGCATGGGAAAGTTCCAGGTTTGATAGCTGAGTCCATCTGCCAAAGTATTTTTGATTTGTTTTTGCTTTAACTTGTACACTGGAAAATCGGGGGGAAGGGGGGGGACCCTGTATATAAACAGGGCTTTTTCTAGCTGTGTTCAGCTGAGTCTCATGGCTATTAGACAGAAAAAAGGATGTATTGATTTTTACCAAATTGTGTTAGCAAGCTAGTGTGCATGGTTTAGTAAAATACTTATTTTCTGAGTAATTTTAGCATGTCCTGGCTTTTAAAAGCATCTTTTCCGAAATAGAGAATAATAATATTTTAAAATATATTAGCTCATCTTGCTTCTACCCAGCAGAGGAACCATTCTGCATCCTACTGAAGTGCCTGTGTGGCTTCAAGGCGAGGATAGATTGGACTGTATTAAGATAGATTTGGCCACATGCTTTTTTTGAACTCTAGTTCCTTGGTTAGTATCTTGCTCTTACCAGACTGAATTGCAGAAACTTTTGTGTAAACAGGATGAAACAATAGCAGCAAAGGTAGGATGCCATACCAAGCTGAATAAGGACCTCAAAGCCCATTACCATTTTAATGACGACATTGTTAAGCAAAGTAGCTCCGAGATTAAATCGTTTACTTAATTAAGAAAAACTAGCTATCTATCGAGTGTTTTACCTCTAGCAACCAAAATTCAGCAGGGTTTTTTTTGGAACTCAGCTCATGTAGTTTCAAAGCTGTTGGCAGCTGAAGACGGCCAGTCACTCACAGCGCTTATGAAACAGGTTTAAAAGCAGACACGGGTAACAGGATGTGACACAGGCTCTCCTCAGCACAGCATCTGATGCATCCCTGTGCTTTTCTAATAACTTTGAAAGAGGCTGCTTAAGTTTGGAATGCAACAGGTCTCCCTAAAGTTCGAATCCAACAAGAAAGCCTTAAGAAAGGTATATCCCCACATGTATCTTATTGGGAATTATTTCAGTGAACTTTTGCTTATCAGTATTGAAAAGATGTGTTAAAACCAGTCTGACGACTTTTTTTCGTAACGCCATGTGCTGGAGGGCCTTGAGAAAACAGTTTTGAAACAATATCAGAGCAGAGCTACTGAAATGCTTTGAACAAGAAGAATGTTCATTAAACACATTTCCCTGGTTTTTGTACTGTCCCAAACAACAAAAGTAAAATATTTTACAATTTATAGCCCCTTTTCCAGTGAGACAGAAAGAGCTCGGAAGATTTGCATCTTGCAAGTAAGAACACGATGGACTTAAAATGCTTAACCTACTCTGCTTTTTTTCAAATTTTTAGCTGTGAATTTACTGGATCCTGTTTCAAAACATGCATATAAAAGCCTTAATTACCCACCCAGCTCCCCTTATCTTAATTCACTGTAAGTCAGCCAACACCCACGGGAGAGGCTCTGCAGTGACTGGACCATGAGAGATGCAGACATTTCGTACTTCACAGGAAACAGTCACTGTGGTATAATCCTGCTTTCTCCGAGTTCCTATTAACACCCCTTGAAGTGAAATTAGGTTTCATTGCCCAAGGCTGTACTCTTTTCTCTCCTGCAAAAGGGCTGCGCTTCAGGTCACAGCTCTGTGCGCGGGTCCTCCCACCCAAGCCCAGGGCACAGTGAGAGCGCCTGCCCGACAGATCAGCTCCTCTGCAGCCACCTGGCAGTGCCTGTTCTGCACTGAAGGTATGAGGAGGGAAGACATGGATAAGGAATTTGCAAAGCACACCAGTTTCCTGATTCCCTGTTTTCCAACCACAGATTTCTCAGTACTTCTCAGCACCCCATTTTTTGATGTGTAGCAAAGCATTTCAGGTCAGAATGGGCTATTCAGCACCTCTGAAAAGTACAGTCTTACTGTATACAGCTTGCTCTGAAAAATCAGAACTGAGTGCCACAAAACAAAACAAAACCAAAAAACCAAACCAAAACAAACAAACAAACAAACAAACAAGATGTAGAGGAAATTGTAAATGTCATTTTGCAGGAGATGCTCCCTGATGCAAAAGCTGATGCAAACAAATAGTAGCATCCTGCTAGAGTGAGAGGGACTGGGTTTGAAGCATACCAAAGACTAAACATGAAATTCACCTAGAGAGTAAGAGCCTTCCTCGACAGCTGGTCAGCAGCTGAACAATTTAAGAAAAATCAGGATATTGAGAGAAATGTATTAGAAAAATATAGGGCCCGACTCTAGAAATGTTCACTAGAGGTGCTACCCAGCAGGGAATGATAAAGGAAGAATCACCTTTACATCTAGGGCTGTTTTGAAGATCTGCCATCGATGGAGCTTCCTCCTAGGCTTTCCTGGGAGCTCTGTCTGTGTGTGTTTTAGTAACTAGGAAATAGATGGTGGATCCTACTATTGGCAGGACCTTTTACACATCCATCTTGGTGTTTTCTTTGATGTCTTGGGTAATCGCAAACAAGAGTCTCTGTAGAGATGATTTCTGCAACACAGGAAACACCTGTACACTCTCCTCAGATTATTTCTCCACGTGACAAATGCACACCAGCTCTGCTGTGTCACAAGGCCTTTTCACCCTAAAAGTTAAGGTCAGGAGTGAACCACCCAAAAAAAGCACTGGATAAGGCAAAATCCTTCCCCTAAACCTTTCTTCCTTTTGCCTCCCACTCTGTGTTCTCTGTTTTTCCCCCCTGTATTATTCAACCCACAGCCCTCTTTCCTAGAAGCATCAATCCATCATTCCCTATATTTATTTTTGTGTCTGTTCCTGAGTTGTCAAGGACCAGCAGATTCTTTTTTTACTACTGGTGTGTGTAGAGCAAAGGTCCAGCCACAGGCTGGTTTGCATTCAGAAGCTATAAAAGTAGAAGTGTACCAGTGAGTGATGTGATTTCTGCAATTTCTAAACATTTTTCTTTAAACATGGTTATAACAGCTCACACTTCTCTTACTCATTTAATTGGAGCCTACTCTATTTCATGCACTGAAGTGCACACTTTTGATACAAGCAGGCCCAGAGCTAGGAGAGGGGGCTCCTGTTCCTGGCATTTCTACATCTTGCTGATTTGCTGCCCTCTCACCGCCTCAGTTCCTTCAGCTGTGCAATGGTGTTCCCAAAACTGTCTGCTTTATTATAAAGTGAGTTAAGATTCTTGGTGAAGAACATGGGATGAAATTACACAGCCAGAGCTGTTGCAGAAGTATTACATACAAGTATCACCGCATGGAGAGTTCTCCAACACCTTATTAGTACACACAAAGCAGCAAGAGTTTATTCAAGGTTAGCATCTTCTACTCTTAAGCTTGGCTATGGTAGAATAGCATCTTAGATAGGAAAATACTTGTGCAGTGTGATATCATTAGTGTGGTCTGCTTCAGCTCTTGTCAAGATCCTGGCTGAAATATTTGCAATAAAGAATAAAAAAACCTATTTCTCTTTTAACCAGTTAGTAACCTCAAGACAGTCTATACTTACAAGGAGGTAATAAATGTCGTACTAAGAACATCTCTTCCTTTGTTCCCTGAAATCAGAATGGTTTCTAGTAATTTAAGTGTTATTATTTTATTACTAAGTGCTACTGTATGTCTCAATATTGTACAGAAAACTGATAGCAGGTGGATTACACAGTTTTGGAATTCCTTACAGTTATTTCTGTAACTTTATGTTTTATCAGAGCAGGCCTCAGAAATTAGTCTTGTAGGATGTAACAAACACTGGATAATTCAGGAACACTTTTAAAAGCACTTAGACCTGTTAGTCACACTGCCTTTTTTTCTTGCGGTTGAATATGCCCAACAAGACACTGAGGGTTTTTTTATGAGAAACACAAAGTAACTTGGAATTAAAACCCTCTCAGTTAAAAAAAAAAAAATAGTAATTCATTGCACTGAATCATGTAAACTTTGATACCAGAGGCACTGCTCCTTAATCTGATATCTGAATTTATTAATGGATATTTTCAGTTTCATTTTTAAAGCAACTGAAATGCACATGCAGATTTAGGGTTCTGGATAGGGAAGGAAAGTAATTACATTGCACCTTCACTCTTCTCCAACTCATCTCCTAAAATATAATGTTCCACCAAAGCAGCAGTCTGTGTAAGACACACAACAGTTGTACGTGTTGTACGTTTTACTAATCTGAAGCTGAGCCTTTTCATCCTTACACCATTTTACCTCCAGGTCCTGCCTGGGTCAGACACACATTTTCCAAAGAATGCCCCAGAAAGCGCTGTGTGGGTGACATTATAATTCTGTGTATTCCTACAATGGACCAGTGCATCTGCGTAATGGGATCAGGAATTTTGCTTTGGAGAGTTAATGGTAATGCCAACGATACATAAAATGCTGAAATGAAAAGCAGGACCTGAAGAATGGAAAGCATCATAATAAGTCAACATTTATCTTTCTATCTGGAGGTGCTGTGAGGTCTGCAGGAAGGGTTTAAGGATGAGACACAGACAGCAGAGAGCATACAGCATCATGGCTTCGAGCAGATCACCAGAATGCAAAGTCACAAAGCACATGGCTATTCAACACTTAAGTTAACAACTCATGGAGCCTCGTGGTATTCAGAAGCATTTGGCGAACATCTAATATTACTGGATTGTTTAAAGGTGTTTGCAGGTCACATTTACCAGGGGATGTCTTTTATGCAATATTTTTAACAGCTCTCTTTGCTGTTATCTGCACATTAACCCCTTCCAACTGTACCAGGAAACTATTCTGTTCTTAGATAGCTGACTCCATCCTCTAATTTTTCATGCCTACAGGCTATAGCAGAATACCTCTTCAAGAGCTCATTTTGTCATTCTGTGTACAAATAATTATTGGTGTTTGATAATCAAAGAAAACCTTACTAAACATTTAATTTTTCAAATTATCTACATAAACACCTCTTTACTTATGTCACTCTTCTTTAAAGTTCAATGTATTTCTTCATTGTATTATTTATATTCCTGAAAGCCATTTCTTTTGTGTTCATAGCAATCTTTGTATCTCACTTTAATCACAGTGGTCTCCACCACTTTTCCCAACTGTTTAGAATTCATTGGGAAGAATCTAACTTGTTTTCTTAGTAATAGTCTTCCAAATGCTTCAACATGCTGGAGCAGATTTTACAAACTGTAGAGGTTTCTAAATTAGTATTTCTCACCAAGTTTCACTTTTAAACTAATCCCAAGATGCAGGAAAATATTTCCATTCATTTTCATCCTATTTTCAACATCACAGAACTGGTTATATTCATCAGGCAATTAATTTTTAAAATGGGATGATTGTAGTTTGGCATCTAATTCGTACTCACATGCTTAAGTTTCAGGGTTGCTCAGCAGCCACAGAAGCAATGAATGCGCTCAACATCTCTGAAAATCAGACTATGTAGGTGCCTAGAAAACACAGAATCAAGTATCTGAGTAGGGGCATCCTATTAAAAAAAAATAAACAAAACAACTTTTCAAAAAAATTATCAAATATGGGTGAAGTATTGGTTCCCAGCAGAAACAGAGCATATGACTTAATGGATCTCATGCTCATTCAGAAGTGGCAGATCTGATATGCATTTTTATGATGTGTGGCAAATGCAGTGATTTTTCCTTTTAAAAACTAAGTTGTGATTACTAATCTTGCAGTCTGATTTTACATGTTTGTTTCACCTTTTAAATTAAAAAAAATGTAATATTATGTTCTGTTAAATTTGGGGAGAAACAGCTGGCAGTGGGAAATGTGACATGATGTATTTTACTGATCCTGAAAGCTTCGTTTAGGCCCTCCTAATTACATGAAGTTCCCTCTTCTCACATAGCCCTGGGATAATTGGATGGTATAGCATTCCAGAGCCTTTGGGATGCTAAAATAATCATGCATTAACCCTATAAACATACTTGTCCTTTGATGTTCTCACCACTTAGCTGCTAGCTGAATAATTACAATTCACTTGTGATCGACTTTCATATGATAAGAGTGATAGCAATGATAAAGAGGATGAAAAAGTTGCAAGACACTTGACATGTGTTTTTAGTTCATATGAAGAGAGGACATCAGTTTATAGGAATTGATGTGGAGGACACCATGCAATTAAAGCTTTTGGTCCCCATTTCATAGCTGGAGGGAAGTGGGGTTTGTGCTTGGTGGTGGGGAGCAGCCACAGGAACTGGTTGTGGCTCTCTGGCTGAGATAAGTTTATGCTGTTCCCTCTGGCAAATCATGGTCTTATGAATTCCTCAATGCTTTGTTCAAAGTACAGCTGTGTTTCAATAACTTATTTCTGTATAATTCCAGTTCAGTGGTTTTTATTACATATGCTGCTAACATTTTCACACGAGTACCCCAGCTGTACAGCAGCCCTCTGCAGTCCAAAATCATGCCAGGAACTGTCTGTATTAATTTCCATGCTACCAAACTTTTGTATACTAAACTATGATACACCACTCCCATCTTACTTTCTCTTCATTCCACTGTTGTCCTAGCTCTCCAAAGCTCACCACTTTTATGCCAATTTAACTTCAATTTACTGCCACAAGATTTTGCTGTTGTTCCTATTTACATGCAACATACATCTTGTTCCTACTTGCATGTTTCTATTTTATCCAAGCACCAAGTTTTGCAACAGCTGTCAGTTTCCAGATAGGAAATCTGACTCTCTTCATTCTTTTCCAGCGTGGTTTGGTAATGTGGTGTTCATCATAGGACAGGACTAATGATACCAGCTCTACTGAATCACCATATTCAAGCTAGCACAGGGAATATTTCCTCTCTTTTGCAGTGTCAGTAACCTGGAGTCTAGACCAGGAACATCATCTGTGGATGTCTTTGAGATTATCCCCCAAAAAATGTAAGGACTGTGGTGAATTTTGTCCATTGGCTGGTGGACCAGGGATCAACAGAGAAACATCAGCCTGAAGTTTACTGATTAAGTCTGTGACTAGAGAACAACAGACTAGTTCTTCTGAGGTGAATCACTCCCATTTACAGCAGAAACCACAATTCTGAATCTCAAGTCACATAGGAGAATATGGACTATGCAGTTCTTTATTGCAAAACTCTATAAATACCAGATAAACAGGAAACAAAAGCAATTTTACTTTTCAGTCAGAACTCTCATGCAGCTTTCTAGCCTTACTTAGCATGTGTGTATGTGTGTGTAGGGGGAGGGGTTATTGTGGAGGGAATTAGTGTCCTTCAGCAGAAGGAAGGTCCTCGTTTTTACATGAGGACCACTGCTCTGAAAGCTCTAAGATGAATTGATCACATTCATTTTTATGTGTTTTTTAAATCAGGCTTTTCATCCAAATCTCAAGCGGTAAGAATACAGTGCTCCAATCCACTGTGCCACTGGACACCTTAGCAGTGTTCTTCTCAGCCTCCTCTTGGATTGTCGCTGTATAACTCTTATTCTAGTGACATTAGGCTCTACCCTCAGGACTTTTCTTGGTTCTTTAGGGGTTTTTTTGGGTTTTTTGTTTGCTTGTTTATTTGTTTTGGTGGGTTTTGGTTTGTTTGTTTGTTTGTTTCCCGATTTTTGTAGGGTTTTTTTTGTTGTTGTGTCTTTGCATTTGATAATTTTAAAAATAATTTTGCTGAATTAGTCAGGCTGCTCATTTGCTCTTTAAGCATTACCTTCAGCCACTTCTACAGGGGAAAGGACATAGAGGAAAACAGCATAATGAAATAAACACAGAAGGTGTATGTGAAATGAGTACGTAAGATTGTTCAGGAAATTATTAGAGAAAATCTTACTTGCAATTGCCATTTAATCAAAATTTATAGCTCAGAAGATTATTTCTCTGCTGAGTTTAGAGAGCCACAGCAGTCTATTAACCTCACAAGAGGTTGCAAGAAAAATTTTGCATAACGGTTAGGATTTCAGGATATGTTCATAGACATTATTCTCAATTATTAATCCTTTGCTGTAAACATTGATTGCAAACTGAAGATTGGGAGTTTAAATGTCTTCTGCCCTCTCTAGCTACTTGGAGTTCTTCTTGGAGGAAGAGGCTGATGTCTGTGCCCTGTTCTGAGAAATAATTTGTTTCAAGAGTTGAGATTTCCATACAGTGAATCATTTCAGGTACCAGCTTTCTTGCGGTCATTTTGATAATAGCGGTTTGGGGGTTTTTCCTTTTCAAGTTTCATTTCATTTAGAGTACAGTCCCTCCTGACCACCAAAGTGATTGAAAACAATAACAACAACAAACAAAGAAGTTTATCTATCTATACCTATCTACCAAATCTTTCCTCCCTATATGGTCATTAAGAGGAGTATCACCTTCTTTGTATTGCACAGAAGGAAAGAATATTATGGAGCATATTACCTGTTATTCAGGTTGAAGACAGGAATGCAGAAAAATGTATTGAGAATCCTTTCTTGTCAAGAATCCTTTATTTAAAAACAAGCGAATATTGAATGATAAATAAAGATAAAAGGACTTAAATCCTCTTATCCACATTGCCCTAAATTCAGACACTTTGCGATTACTGAGTTTTCTTTTTTAGAAGAAAATACGTTCCTGTATGAAAGCTTCAGAAGTTATCTGAAATATTTCTGTATTTTACACCCCTCTGGTCTAAACAGCTATCTTCTTCTGCCAGGAAAAACCTTGTGCTGACAGTTTTTGCTGTGGCTGTGAAAGTCATGTCAGTAAAAGAATTCCTTTTACCTCTCTTAATCATGTGTCCATTATGGACAACCTGTTAATAGAGCATGGCTGTTTTGACAAGCAAAGAGCTCTCCTGGTGTAGCTACAGCCCTATACGCTGCAGCAGAGGTAAAACTACCCCCAATACAATTTACAACAGCAAAACTGTGCTTTTGCCAGCATGGCTTATCTTATCATCGTCTGAATGACACAAGCTGTGCTGGTGAAAGTATGGTTCATGACTGTGCAACTCTGAACGGAAACTGCTTTTGGTAGTGCAGCTCGGTTTTGACCTCAGTTGCAAAGCATACCCGTTTGCACATCTGACCAGCGTAAATATGCCTGCAGAACTGTATGGCACAGACCCGACCCAGTGCAATTTTGCTTCTGATTTAAAGAGGCACAAAGCACAATTTAACAGGTACAAAAATATAATTACTCTTTTCACGCTCATTTACCTGAGCCCCACCATTTTCTTCTGCCTCCTCCTTGATTCTTTGCCTACTGCATCCATTGGCCTTTTTTTCCTGGTAGTTCGGTTCTTCTCTCCTGTTCCCCAAATCCTGTCACTGCAGTCTCCCACAAGTTACATTAATCTCTGCCCTTGAAAGTTGTCCTGCTTTTTCCTTCCCTGCAGGGTAACTGCTTCCTTGCTTACTTTCTTCATGACTGCTGCCTCACTTCCTATTTCTTCATTTCTCTGCTGCTTGCTGGCCCTCTCTGCTGCTTTGTGGGTGCATCTCAAAGCACTGCCTACCATCTTCTCCCTGGGATGGGGGGGGTTTCCTTCTTCCCCAACCGCTTTTCTATTTGCACTCTGTAAGCTATAATTAGCTGTGGCCTGAAGTTAAGAAAATACAAATGCAGGCTAGAAAAATCAAGAGAAACATCCTAACAGCAAAATCAGCAAGGGTACAGCCCAAGCTCCCAACAGAAACTGTTGAATCCTCCATAACGGAGGATACATAAAGCTAAACTGAGACAGTACTGAAAAGTGTACTGCACAGAGAAATACTGTGGCAGCCTCAGAGAATGGACAGCAGGTGTTTTCCATCTCTAATCTATGACACCAAAAGATAAGAAGTGATGCTTCAACTGCATATTGCCACCTTCCTTTAGCTGCCACTGTCTCCTCTGGTGCTACTGCAGCCCTTTGAACAACTGAGCATGAAGTCACTGTTAACATAAGCATATATTTTGATTGTGAGAGGTTTCAGAATCCACTCTCCCTAGCAAACGAGACATAAGGAAAGACACAGATGGCTTACTACTTCCCTTCAGGAGGGAAAATAATCACATTTAAGTTAACAATCAATCAGGTGTGAGAGGCTGGGTGGTCAAAAAGAAGGAAACATGTCAGTACCAAATCACAAGCTGGGCATTAAACACTGGCTTCTTTTTGCACACCTGTGTTTTTTTTTTTGCATTGCCAGGCAACAAAAGTTTCTGGGCAACAATGCAGTTTTAAAACAAGTGAAAGTATTGCAGTGGGTGGTTTTGCTTATTGTTCTTTTACCTGCTCCGTCTCTACGCAGACACATTTGCACATGGATTATACAACCTGTTTCTGAGGCTCTACATTAAGTGATCACAGAACTGCTTGAGAATGTAAATGTCAAACATCTGCCCACTAGCTTTTTCATGCTATGTTTTTAAACAGTCTATTGAGGAAGAAGTAGGCTGTGCTGCTCCAAAATTTGTTAAATAATTAAATGTGCAGGAGGGAATCTTACTTAGTTTGATTCATTTAAAACACACCATTTGGAATACTCCTCTTTAAAGAATTTTTGTTACTTAAACTGTAATAACAGTGCCTCTGTTGCTTGTTTTGGTTATAAAGCTGAAAGATATGTCAGCTGATTATCCTCTTAGCCATTCTCTATAGTTACGACTGTATATCCTGAAAGAATACCTTTAGGTTGGTGAACTTCCCCTGAAAGGGCTTCGAAAGACTGGTTATTGTTACAATAGTTTAGGTGAATAGTTTATGCTACTTTTTACCTCCTGAAAATTAGAGCTGGGGAAAGGGACTAGTTCATCAAGCTGGTCCAGTCCCAGCAGCAGGGCTGCTCTGCATTGCATCCATCTGCTGGAGACTCCCACAGTGAAAAGAGAAAAGGAGCTAGGACCAGCAACTACTGCAGCCAGAAACTTCAAGCAGTCCTGCAATATGCCCTACAGGCTGTGATCTGTGGGGGGGAAAAAAGTGGTGTGGGTTTCAGAAACACTATCTTCATATTTCCATATGAATCCTTAGCCAAGAGGTAGTCTTGGCTAGCTAGGTAAGTCAGCTCAAGGACTGTTTTGAGCTGTTGAAATGTCTCAGAGCAAACAGGGAGTGAACACTTACACTTGATCTTTTGCTGTTTGTTATCACTAACATACTGTCTGCTGAGAAGAGTCACCCAGCAGAGTGGATGGCTTCGTGCCTGGAGAACGACACTGGGGTTTTGGGGGAAATACTGGTTTTAATTCCAGCCTTGACACTACTGGCCTGAGGGAAAGTGCTTAAGCATGCTGGGATACATCTGCTTTTCCTTCATTCTGTAAAGGCTAATGCCAAGACAAGTTTTGACTAAAGCTTTGGCCTAGCTCATCCAAAGCTGCCCTTGGATATAGTGAGTGGGGTTGTTGCAGGAGCAAGTTCCACTATTCCCTTGTTCCCCAACTGCCCAATTTCCAGAGGCCAGGGTAGCTGAGCATGGTGGTGCATCCCATTTACCTGCATGGGGAAAATGGAAATGCTGTAGGAGGCTGTGTCTTCAGACAAATGCTCTGAGAGAGTTTGCAGCTCATGTATTATGCTCTTCTGTGTGAGTTTCCAGTGCACAAATTCATTAAATTTTCCAAGAAATTTATAGGAAATATATTTAATTGAACTTTCCTCATTTTGTTTTGTATAATTACCCTGCCTCTACGGTGGTCACATTTGTCAGTTCTGCATTAGTTCTTAAGGAGTTTTTGACCAAAGAAACCTGTGTCTCAGTCGGAGAAAAAAAAAACCCTCTAAGCAAAAAAACCCTCAACCCATGAGAAGACTCAGCAATGGTATGTTTGTTCATTTAAAGAAATAACTGGTTGAAACATAAAGGAAATTCAAGTATTTCTTTTGGTCTTAGGTTTTATAAAGACTTATTTCTCAAAACCCTCAGGGCTGTATTCTCTGATCCTCCAAGCAGGCTTTTCCCTGCCTTAGTATGTCAGCTGAGTTCTCCCTCTTGGCACGAGCGGGGACATCAGGAAAAGGATGGCAGCAAGAGGACCCCGGGTGCTGAGCAGGCACAGGCTCAGGCAGGGCATGGGGCCTCAGGTGCCTCTGCCATCCTCTGTGGCTGGACAGCCACACGTCAGGGTGAGGCAGCTGGGGCTTGGCAGCTGCCCTCACCCAGCAGTCGTGAGGTGTTGTAAAGTCAGGGCCCAGTCCTGCATCTTAGCACATAAAATACTCCTGGTTAGTCAGAGAGCTTACTCCAAGCTGCTTTGGCTGAAAGGGATGTGTAAGTTTGCAAGAAATTAGAGTGACTACTAAATATCTAAACCAGAGAATGTTGATAATGTCTCATAAGATGGCGAGGAAAGATTTTCTAGCTAACTTCTAACTTGTCTCTTAATGCTAATGTTAGCTTGAGTCTGTGCTTTAAGACATCCTCAAGTTGTGGCCTTCATATAAATGATACATCCTGTTTTTCTTCTCTCCTCGAATGCTTTAATCAGCATCTCTGATACTTGAATTGTGGGGGGAACCGAGTTGTCCTTTTCTTGGGACCACAGCAGGTGGCTTTTGTCACCAACATTGCTGTGTCACCCAGTGGTGTCAATGAATTTGGTAACACACTAAACACCTTCACAAAACTATTGTTTTTATTTCTACTATTGTTCATTGTATTTAGCATCACTGTGAAGGAACAGAGAGGTCTGTGAGGGTTACATAGAAGGTAGATAAAGTCTTCTTGCCTCTTAGTGTTTTATGATCACTGTGGGTATTCATGTGCCAATATCCAGGAAGTATAGAAAATATGAATAGTCCTAGGAGAAAAAAACAACTTATTACTTATCTTGTCATAGAGTGGCCAGAGGAGATGGGATAAACCACAGTAATGCAAATGGTAAAAAGTGCAGAGTGAAGAGGACAGCTGTATCATATAAGTCATGTAGTAACATTTTGGGAGAGTCACTTTGTTAAAGTGAGGTTTATTAGACAGAAATTACCTCTACCTTCTCTTTCACTGTACTGAGTAATAAAAAAGGAACCATTTGCTCAAAACTTCACATTCAGTACTAGACCACAGTGATTTTTTACCTCTCTGATGCAAAAGTTCAAATGACAGAAGGCTGAAATACTGAATTATTTCATTTCTCTTGCCCGACAGTAGCCTAGAATTATAATTAATTCCTTAACTGTTAAGAGACATATCACTTTTTACTATTTCATAAACCCTAGTAGCTAATGGGGTTTTTAAGCTATTACAAAACTTTTTTTCATCATTGGGTTTTTTTGTTGGGTTTTTTTGTTTGTTTGTTTTTTAATTTTTAGTATTAATGTAACACAGTATGTACTGGTTCATCCATCATTCCATCTTTCTGAAAGAACAGGGATGCTATAAAAAACTGTCTACATATTTTCTCCAAACACTAAAATCATGCTTTTTTTCCAATTTGAGTTTTACATATCCACCTAGCAGATTTCAGATTTGAATTGAGGATTGAGAAATACTTGTTCTTCTATTCCATCTATCTGCTTGCTAAATTTCCCACATCGAAGGGCTCTTAAGCACCTCCAAGGTTAAAAAATACATTGAGGATGGGAATAATCCTGTTGAGGTAGTCCAAAATGCCTCCAAGACTATTCTGGAAATATTAGGCAGAGGTCAATGAGGCATGCATTGCAAACCTCCAAATATGATTATCCATACAGGAATTTTCACCAGTTTCAATTACAGCCATTTGTGTAAATAAATGGCTGTGCAAACCAGGCCCAGGCTCCATGAGTTTGCACGTGTGTGCCATGAAGGCTTAAATCACAGCAGTCTTCCAATGTAAATAGAATGTTTCAGGGGCTGAGCCTGAGATGGATAAACTGCTCAGGTTTTTGATTAATTGGATGCCTGACTGCAAGAGATACTGAAGATGCCAGCTGGCTGTAAAGCTGCTGAATTTACCAGCAGTTCTGCTACTGCAGGTTGGCAGGTAAAATGGGGACAGAGATGAAAAGGTTAAAGACACATTGCTATCTGTTTATTCTTAATGGCTTCCCTTCACTCTTTTTTGCTAAAATAAGAATGTTAGAACAATGAGGATGTGCTTTCTCATGTTTGTTGCTAATACTGTGGGGTAAACTATTATATTGGTCCTCTGTCAGTCAGCAACTCCACTTGGGCAGTACTGCACAGAACTCGGTACAGAACACAGGTGACAAAAGTTCAGCCTGCAGAAACCACCACAACAAACACACACAGGTTAAAGCTGCAGTTTCATGTTCTGAATACACGTGTGCTGCCTTTCGGTTTTGCACTTGTGGCACTTCCAAGTTCCAGTTCACCAGACCTGCAGGTGTTTTACTTGGGAGTCCAGAAGGGAAGAGGTTTATTCCTGATATGAATCACAACCCATGTGTTTGAGACAGGACCTGTGTATTCCCGACTTGTACGCCTTTATCCAGTATTTGAAAAAATGGTGCCAATGAAGTTAATCATGACATCTTGCATGCAAGGCTGTGAAAAGAGTCAGTTGAGGGCTTACTGCCACATAACCTAGAATTTAGCCTTCTTTTCCATGTGAAACCCTTTTCAATGATGAGATAGGATACCATGTAAGCTGGCACAAGCCTTTTGCCTAGAGGCCATGACTTGATTTCTTTAAAAAACAGGCAGAGACTCCACCTCACCAATAACAGCTTTAAAAGGCCTAGTTTTAGCAGCTCTAGATATAGTGTAAATAACCATTTCCTTAAAGGCAAACTGGTTCCTCCTATACTCATTAGGCACTCCTCGGAAGCAGTGTTGGTTTACTTTTATTTTTTTCCCATCGAGCTTTCAGGATGGAGTATTGCCAGGTATTTTATTTTTACGTACTGTTATTATTTGTCACACAACTCTAAACCGGTCCTGGCTTTACAGTGAAATCCCCACCACTCCGAACACCTCTCCATCACTTGTTGAGTCTCCTACACCTTTGAACTTCCACAGGGAGAGTGACGGGAAGGATGGTGCGAGTGGTGCCGTGCAGTGTAACTACCTGTACGTGCAAGCGGCCGCATCCCGCCTTTGATCAGACACAGCATTTGCACCTCCTGTTCCTGTTTAACAAGACCGTGATGTTCACGGTCCTGTTAAATTTAACGTGTCCTTTAGGTCTGGATGGATGACTGACCCCTGCGGGGACCCAAATCACGCCAGGACGAAAAGTTCCTGAGGAAACAGACAAACACAACCAGAAGCTGACTGCCGCCCGCGGAGCAGCGGGCTGCTGCCTGCGGCCGCTGTACCTGGTGAGGCACCGGGCTGGGAGGCGGAGGAGGAGGATGCACAGACATTTCCACGGCAGCGGAGAGCTCCGGTGAATTCCTTAAAGCCGGCGCCGCGGCACCGCCACCGGCGGCTCCGGATGCGCTCCAGCCCCGATCCGGGAGAGCGGCCGGCTGCCGGGGGACACG
>VYXF01003595.1:655170-686440 GCA_013397295.1 Polioptila caerulea
GGGGCGCGCCGAGATGCTGCAACTTTTTTTTTTTTCAGCAGAGGAGGGAGGGCGGTGGATTGAACTTTGTCATGTCGCAGATAAGTTTCCTTTGGCTTCTTCTCCCTGCACTTCTCCCCCGCCTCCCTCCGCACGCACGCTTGGGTTTTTTCTTTTTTTCTTTTTTTTTTCCTTTTTTTTTCGTTTTAATATAATTTTCCCCGTTTCACCTCTCGGCTGCGATATCTTCGCCTGCTCGGCATCCTCGCGGGGTTGCGCAGAAGGAGGAGAGCGCTTCTCCTGGCTCAGCACATTTCCCTGCCCGGGCCGCTCTGCTCGGCTGCGCACCCCGCGGAGGCCCGGGCGCCTCCGTGCCCCGCCGCCCTCCCACGGCCGCGCCGCCCTGGCCGGCCCGCAGCTGATGCTCTGGTCCTGCTCGCCCAGGAGCCAGCATCCTGCCCGGGAGCCACTGGGCTGATTGCTGGAGGCAAAGCCGGGGGGGGGGGGGGATACCAACCATTCAGTTTTAATCCCAACTCCCTCTTTTGCCTGTTTTCTTTTGGAGATAAGATCAAGTGTATTTACTTATTCGAGAAAGTAAACATCTAGTTTAGTGTGATTTGGGGGCAGTGGTCTAGGAGAGACAGCGAATGCAGTGGATGTTTCCTACCATTCCAACATCCAGCCCCATGCCTTGGAAAAGAAATTGCTTATTAACAACAGGAGAGCAGTTCCTAAATAACGCCGTGTTGTCACCCCTACAGTGCACAGTAGACAGCTGTTAGGATGGCTGAAGTTTTTTCGTTGAGGTCGGTCGTTTTGACACAAGCACTGAGTTTTGTTACCGCAGTTCCTGTTTTCCACAGGGTCAGCGTGCGTGAAAGGGATGCAGTGACTCAGGGTCAGGCCAGCCATATTTGTTTTAGGTTTTAATTTTCTCTTTGAAGACTTAAGGGTATATAGTCTTTTCTTGGTGTGCCTGCATAATGCCGATTAGCCTTAACCGGAGTTGGGTACATCCAGGAAAGAATAGGCCCTTTTGTTTGTTAGAAACCCAGAAACAGCATGAATCCATCATCCAATCAATCAGAGTACCAGGGCTCTCCCTCACCTGCCGGCAGGGACACATCCAGCCTCTCACGCTGCAGGGCAGCTGTTCCCAGCCGAGTGTGGCCTCTTTTGCTCCCTCACCTTCCTCCTCCTCCTGGCATCCCTATTTGGAACTGAATTCATATCATGTCATTGGAAAAACATCATCCTTTAAGTGCAATCGAGTAAACTTTTATTCTGCTTTCATTTCAGAGACAGCTTCCAGTTGTCAAATTGTTGTTTGCTCATCAGAAGTGACTATTTATGTAGCCACTCTTACATATTTCTTTTGAGAACTAACAATGCTAAAGAATATTTTTATATATTTGGCTTATATAGTGGAGTGTTGAGTGTTTTTCTGGGGTGTTGGTTGGTTTTTTTTTCCCCACCTGGATCTGGGTGTTTGAAGCTTCACTTGCAGATTTTAGTGTAATGAAGCATCTTATTCTGACTTAGCTCACCCAGGTCGTGATCCCACTCTTAACTCTTTACAGTATGCAGCGACCCTCTGACAAAATGGCTTTTCTTTTTGATTGAGAATTGGGAAGTAACTTCACGTTTCAAAACTGGGAAAACGGAATCTCTTTGTTACCTGTCAGTAGTATGTGTGATCTCTTTTGGTACCAAAGATAAGTGCAGTGTTTCCCAAAGTGTAGAAGCATTGACCTGTGTAGTGCTTTCCTCACTCCTCAAGGATATCACTTTGCCTTTGTTGAAGTAACACTACAGTCATAACAGTAGCTTGACTTTAGTCTGTGAAACTTTCTTCTCAAAAAGAAATAGTTTTAATTGCTCTCAGTTGGATTGGATTTCTCATTGAAATAAAAATTGGTGGTGCACTCACATTGTATAGATTAAAAACATATAGATAAATCCCCTTGGTTATATTCATTATCCCTTGTAAAAGTAGGTGGTGCTTAGAAGGTCATAGGATAAGTGTTGCTAAGCAGCTAAACAGAAGGATGCTAAAATTAACCTGAGTGTTTTTGAAAAGGATTCACTTTTTAAGTTGCAATAATTTTTAAATTGACTTAAAATACACCTTTTGCTAGTGAGACATCAAAAAAACCCTCAAAAAACTTAGATGCATAAGTAAAGCTTTCTAGGGGACCGTGTCAAATGTTCAAATTCTCTACATACAGGAGTACTTTTACCCTCCCCCAATATGCCTACATTTTACTAACATCGAGCCCTCGATTTGTGCCCTTTGCAAATGTCCTTCCAGAGTTATCTGTTGCTCCAGGAGCATCTGATGTATGTTGGATAGCAGCCTGTAGGGACAGTCTTGGGAAAAAAGAAACTGCAGAAGTTCCCCAGGAACAGGCAGAAAACAAGTAAATCCTGTTAGTCTGAAATCTATGCATGTGTGGAAAAAGCCCCTTTTAACTTTTTGATGAATGATGCCTAAGTTTGGAAATCTCTGTTTTAGGTGTACACTCTTAAAACATGTGAAATCATGTCTTCCTCTTTCAGCACGATAAAGGTTGTTTTGAAATGAGTGTGTTATTGGACCGTGTTACTCGACCAGTTTGCCACGGCTCCCTTGTTGATGCGGGAGCTTCTTTCTTAGGAGATAATTGCCTGTAGAGGAGGATGGTAGTGCTGCTTTTTGTTCAGGCTGCTGAAGGCAGTGAGAACGCTTGTTGCTCTTGTCTTCTGCCTCCTTTCTGGATTCAAGCAAGATGGACAGTCATAGGGTTACAGCTTTAAAATATGCCTTTTCAACAGCATTCTGCAACTTGGAAAAGGGCCAGAAACTGCTTCGTGTTCTTTTGAGAACGGCTTTATCATGGATGGAGTGCTCAGGTACCCTGCAGCTTTGCTGGAAAGTCTCTTAAAAAGCAGATGTAAACTTTGAGGGTGAGAAGGAATTGCCTTCTGAGATAGTGCAACAGTTTTTTTTTCTTGCTTTGGGGTGGGAGATTTTACTTGACTAGTTGTAGTTTAGCAGTTAAAGCAGATTTTCATTCGAGAGGCATATGAGGAATCTCCTTCCTCTGTGTGCATTGTTTTATTTTGTTTGCTTGTTTGTTGCTTTCCTTTTAATATCCTACATAAACCAGCACCTGTGGGAGCTGTGGCTTCCCCCTCTCCCCCACAGACATTTAGAAGAATCTTTACAGGCAGTGATTTCAAAGGCAGGACTTGGGTATTTTTGGGAATGTCACTCTCTGGTGATACACTGAAAAGTTAAGGTATTGGTGTGGAGCCAGGATGGGCTTGAAACTTACAGAGCTTTGCCAGGCCAGGTTTGGTTATCAGTGTTTGATTACAAATGAACATAGGTGAGGTTGGCTGAGGTGGGAAGTGCTGGCTCTGTTCTGGGGTACTTCTGAACAGGAATTTCAGGAGCATTGACTCTTTGTTCTTCTTTGGTGCAAGAAATCTGATGATGGCTTATCTTTGATGTCTGCCAGTGATGTTTTTCCCACCTGAAGGTGTTCCCTCCACCTCACCCTATACCACTCTGTTTTGAATAGCAACATTTGAGGGCCAGTGACTTTAAAAGAGTACAAACTTCTGAGACAGCAGTACTGCAGCATCTCACGCTCCTTCCTTCAGCATTTTACTTGGAGCAGGGTGACAGAACTTATTTAGAGCTTGTGCTAATGCTTTATTATGAAATGTTGAAAGTAGAAATAATTGCCAGCTGGGGCATATGCCCTGGGCTCCTGTTGGGTGGCTTGTTCATGTTGTGGTGGAAAAGGGTCAGAACAAGGAAAAGGGCCTGGACAAAAGGGAGAAGAGTCAGTGGGATACTTGGCTTGTGGCTGTGCTGGTATGAAACCTGTTAGAGCAGCCTCCTGCAGTCAGAGAGGAATCGTCCTGATGTCACTGAGCAACGCCTGGACCTGTGCTTCCTTTAGAAACAGCACAGGCCTTCCAGTGTATCCTGCCTTTTTTTTTTTTTTTTTTCCTCCTAATAATAACATTTCAACCTTCAGGTTAACCAGCTTAGCAATCAATAAAGGTGGTTGCCTTTGACTAGGTGCTTTACAAAAATACTTAGTTGATGGGTGGTGACTGTTTATTCAGAGTGATTCAACTAAGTAAGGCTAAGGGAATCTGAATACCTCTTTAAAGATGTAGAGAGAGGCAGCTGTTTCAACAGCAGGATTCATCTGCAGAATCCCAGCCATCCACAGAGGTGTTACAGCAAGGGAAAAGAAAAACTGTCAAAATCCCCCAGGGCATTGTTAGGCTTCTGAGCTAAAACAGGTATTCCAAGTACCATTAGAGAGGGAGGCCTTTCAGGCCTTGATGACCTCCCCTGTCTCCTTTGCAGTCTTCCTGGCGAAGCATGTGGAATGCAACTTTCAAATTTGTTTTCCTGCATCTAACCTTCCTGAGTAAAAATGGGTTTTGTTTATTCTTATGTACTTATATAATCTCAGGATTTCGAGAGATCCTTTTCCTTTTGAAGATTTTGAAGAAGACATCGCCACATCCTGCTGTCTGAAATTTCTTTGAAGATCCATTTGCACAAGGGATGTTATTTGTGTAGGGCTCTGAAAAAGTGTGGGAAAGGTGCTTGTATACAATGGCCAAGTGACTTCCCAGTGTGATTTCTGTCAGCTTTAAAAAATGGAATTTAGACTTTCAAGTCACTCTGGATAAAAAATGTGTTAAGCATCTTTGAAATTTTCTGTGCTGATCTACCAAGTGACTTGTTAATTTGGTTCTGAAAGAGAAAGATATTTTGTGATTAATAGTGGAATTGCCAGCCTCTCATACACGTAGAACTTCTCCCCTTGGCATCTCCTGGTAGATACTTTAACAGGTGTTAGCATGTGCTTTCTTGAAACAGCACAAATGTACCCGTAGGTGTTTTAGGAATGGGGGCTTGCATCATCTGTCCTTTGAAAATGGAGGATGATCAGCCGTTGACAAACTTTTTTTAGTTGATTTAGGTATGTGCTTCCTGTCTGAAGATGAGAGGAACAAAATGTTCACGTTGAAGTGTAGCTGGCCTTTGCTTTTATTGTGTGTGATTAGCTGGCTTTAGCTGGAGCCCTTGTTAGTCCTGTTTCATACAGCAGGTGATGTCAGTGTTCAGGTGTATCAGTACCTGGGAGTGCTTTGTTCAGAGCTCTTGCATCACAGCAATAAATTCCACTGCTGTGCTCAGGCTGGACTCCTTCACACTGGTAGCATTAGGGCTTGGACAAGGGAGAACTGCTTTGGATTTTGCACCAATATGCAGCACTACTTCCTTGTTAATTTGGATCACTTACAGTTTTGGGTAGGGGAAAGAGCCTAGTTTAAGTTCCTGTTTTTGTTACACAAACTGTATTTTCTTCACTAAATTACGTTCATCACATCTTATTGCTATTCGTGTTTTGAGAACATGAGAAACAGCTAGGTCATGAATACCTGTGTGCTGTTCCTCATTCAAGTGAACGTATTTTTCTGATGTTGATGCAGTTGCCAGTGTATTGAGGAAACACACAGGGTGTCTGTGGTGTCTTGTGAATGTGCTCACCTGCTTCATCCTCCTCCCCAAAATCATTAAGGTATCTTGAATTGGTCTTCAGCTGGATAACTTGCCAAACAGCTCACATAGTTAGCTGTGGGTACATCCTTATACTTTTGGGTGGGAGGAAGGAGGGCTGCAGAAGGAGGCTTGCTTTCTAAGCAAGACACTGAAGGTTCAGGAAGTGGAAGCACGTGCCATAGAAGCAAGCTGTAGAAGAGCTGTAGCTGGATGACATTTGTGAGGTTTGACTGTATTTTCCAGGGGAGGAACTACAAGTGCAGTGACAAGTGCTTCTGTGCAGAGATGTAACTTGTCTTGTAATTAGTTGTCGATTATATTCCTTTTGGTCTATTCTTCCAACCACTGCAGGTATCATTTCTTTTTCTGCCTTATCAGATGGCCCAGCCAGGTATTGCTAAGTACATCCTACTATATTTCCAAGTAAGGTTCAAGACTGTGGTCACTGGCAGCTTCTGGAAGAAGTCTTGGAGCAACTTCCCAGCCTTTACAGTAGACAGGTGTCTTTTCTGCTTGGTAAAATCTCCTGTCACTCTTTGGACTGTCAGGAGCCTGACTGTCCATGAGGTAAAAGGGTAAAGAGAGCTGTATCACAGTGCCCCTGTTTCCCTGGTGTGAGCTTGCTTTATTGTTGGCAACTGGTTTTGTTCAAAAAGTGTTTGTTCATATCGGCATTGCCTACACTTTGTGGGAGAAGTATTCTCCATCCTCTGTCTCCTTTCCTTCTTTTTGCAAAATGGCAGTGTGTTTTTGCTGAGCGTGCAGTGGCTACTGTGTTTGGCCGAAGCAGGGGGTGAATTTCTAGGGGTGAGGGAAGTGATCTGTACCTCAGAGTGGGTGCCAGTTACCTTGGGAGGAAGCCATGCAGATTATAAACTCTGCAGGAAGGATCTGGTGGATTCTGTAAACTCTGCAGCCTCAGTAACTGCAGTTTCAAGCAGTTCCCAATCTCTACTTGCAAAGCTTTTGGAACTTGTAAGCTCTTTAAATCTAGTGACTGAGGATTTTCCATGCTTCCTTTTTCCCTTGAGAAAAAAAAAAAAAAAAAAAAAGTTGGAAATCAATAGTAAGGTTACTCATTTTAAATGCTCAAAAGCCAGCAAACGAAAGTTAAGGTGTTCACAGAACGATTAAGTAGGTAAGGTGAACACAGATCATGCCCCATTACAGTTGCTGTTCCATGTTTAAAAAAAATCAGTAGATACATAAATAGTAGGTAAAAGTGGAAAATGTATCTTCATTTGAATCAACAGCAAAATTCTTTCAGGCTTCTCTGGGCTAAGATTTTATATGGGGTATATACAGCTGAAAGCTCTTGAGAATTCAGAGCATGACAGATGCCAGGAAACTTTAAAAAACTGAAATACTAGTAGAGTCTTTGTATTTTTTGGTGTTTGAAATTCCTACAGGTGTAGTTACAAAGTCAGTGCATCTGTTTTAGGAGCTTGTTTGATAGACAGCAAATGGAATTTGTGGTGTAATAGTCTATTTTGACTAAATTCTTCCATCCAGGTTTTGGACATCATTGCAACTGTGGCCATTCCTGTGTCCTTTTTTAAAATTCTAGAGGTTGTGCTTTTCCTTTCTTGAATGCATTCAGTCTGGTGAGTAGGAGGAGGACTTGTCCTTCCCAGGCCTGTCCTTCCCTGCAGGCAAAGGGGAATGTAGAGAATTCTCCCTGAGGATGGATTCGGGACAGCGATGGCCCCTGTGTGTTTGGGGCCAGAGTTTTTATTTGCACCATTGCGTAAGTCAGTCTCCACAGGAGAAGATGTGGGTTAGTGGCTTTGCAGTGCCACATAGGCCACAGGCTTGCACGTGGCCATGGGCTGCCCCAGAGCCGACGTGTGCTAGCACCGCGTTGTGGATGTACTGATGCCTCCCTGGGGTTGTCCTGGAGATTCAGGACAGAAGGATCTGCTGTTGCCTGACTTTCGACCTCGTGCATTGGCAGCCTCTCTTGTGCTTGCACGGCCTGAATCGACTGACTTGCAGTAAATGTTTCCGTTTGTGCGCTCGCTGTCTTTTCAAAATGATTGCTAAAAAGTATTTGGGCCAAAAATAATCTACACTGGACAAGAAGATGCCAGCAGCATGTGCAAATTGCAAGCTGTAGTTACTGTCCCAGCTACTAATTCAAACAGAGCTGCATAGATGTGGATTAGGAAAGTCCAGACTGCTGATAGAAAAATTTCCAGTATTTCTGGTAATGGATGTTTATGTGAGCTGCCTAGTCCATAGACCCAGGAAATGAACTGGTGGTGGTCTTTGTTTAATTCCTGGTATGCAGATGCCAAGTGTTATGCTTTGATTTCCTACTCTGTAAACTCTTCGGGGCAGGGATCAGCATTCAATTACTGAGTTTTGAAAAGCCACCTAACATACTGTGGAACCGACCTGCACAGCCCTACCTCAGTATAAATGTTTAATTATAACTATCTTCTTACCCCGTAGTGGAGCCTTTCCAGATACCAAGGTAGAGGCATGCTGGGAACCTGCACTGCTCCTGCTGAGGTGTCTCCTTATAAATAGACAGCTTTGGTTGCAAAGCAGCATTTGGGCAGCTCTCATAAATGCCTGCTTTGCACGTGAGGGACAGATTATTTATTGATTTCTTTTCTAGGCAGCATGGTTGCAAGTATGTACATGTGTTCAGGAGTCTGCCTCTGGTTGTTTGGTTTAGAAGCAAATACGTTCCTAGCTTTAATATGTGTTCAAAACCATCAGTCAAATCACATCCTTCTCTCTCTCTTTTACTTTAGGTCTGTATGTTAAAGGGACAAATGTCAGGGTTCTGAAATTAGGAAATTAGAAGAAGAAACTGGGAATAGAAAGATGTCACTCCCTCAGTACATCTCCTCCCCAAGACTGAAATTAAGTGCAGTTGCTGGCTCTTACCACAAAGTAATTTAATTCTGTTGCCTTGAATGACTTGTGTTGTAGTTTTAAACTGAATTCTTAAATTATCCCAAAAGTGATGTATGTATCATTCGTTATGTTTATACAGCATAAAAGCATATGGAGTAGTGGAAACATCTAGAAATTAGACCTCCAGAGAAGACTCCCATTTTAATCAGGTTACTTACTTGGATTAAACCAACCCAAATTTAAAACACATGGGCTCATGCACTAAACTAGTTGCACTTTCAGCACTCCAGGGGTCTGTCTGGGCGTTTATCGGTGCGTTGTTGTAGTCTGTTCCAGCCAGCTTTGCAGAAGCAGTTTGGTGTTACTAAGGCTGGAATAAGCTGATGTCAGATTTTTGTCCACAGTGCATAGCAAGTAGAGGTCAAACACTTGTACAGCCGGTGATACTATGACTTGTTAAGAATGTACGCAGCAGGTCGCTTTTCAAAACATCTTTTGAAAAGCAGCCTGTAAGAGCAGTGCCATGTAGGAGAGACACGCATCTTCCTCTGGCATCAGCAAATGGATGCATCCTATCACATTGGACTGCTGAGCATGTTTAGTCATGTTACTGTAATAAGCTCTGGGAACAGGAATGGGTTCTGCCCTGTTATGCTTCGGGAAGGTTTGAATGAATTTGACTGGTTTGTTCCAGGGAAGCTTGTGTTTCTATGTGCTGCTTTTGTGCTTGGTGCAGAGGAGTAAGGAGTCAAGTTTGTTTCGTGGCTGAAGGAGTGTTTCTCTGCATTATAGGATTGCTAACATTACAGTACCTAAATTCTTATTTTTTAGAAGAGGTAAAATTAAAAGCTTGACTCCCAGAATTATCAGTGTTTGTGGTGCTGATAGTGTATAAACCTGTTTGGCTTTGGGACTCCCCTTTGCCCAGATAAACTTGAGTATTTGGGACCTTTCTTGTTCTTCCAGCCATAGCCCTCAGGTACGTCAACTTTCCTGCCCTGGCAAATCATCCTCCAACATACACACATATAAATTTTGGTGGGGGTTACCATCTTTATCCTTTTTTTTTTTTTTTTGTCTTATCCTGGTAGCTCTCAAGGTGTTTTCTGAATATGCTGGGGAGAATGTGTGTGTGTGTGCATGCATATGTCAGTGTCAAGTCTAGATTGAGCCATGCACTGATCCTGCAGACACTTGAAACACATATAATTCTACTTAAGCAGGTTATTCCTTTAAAGTCAAAATACTGGCGTGGGCAAAAGTTAGGGGACATGTTTCGGGATGTAGACCTGCCTTTAACTTTCAGAAGAAGAATTTGTGACACAAGCCAGAATCTTTAATCCACATGAGCCACAGCTCCAAACTCATCTCACCAACTTCTGAACTTCTTCAGGAGGCGTTGCTCAGCCCGAGGAATTCTGCAGCTCTTGCAGCCTGAGAAGAGTCAGTTTTGAAGAGAAGTGGCCAGAAACGTGGCCATGAACCCAGACTTCTTCAATACACGGTGTGTGCAAGAGTTAAATGAAAGTACTCCAGCAGCTCATGTGCTCTCTGTGTGCGCATACTTTCCTAATCTTGACATGGGGTCTGAGCTGCAGGCTCTGAGGGTGTATGTGAAGTTGGCTTGGCCGTCACCTTTTCACTCCCCGGATCTGGCTGTGGCTCAGCACGGGGACGCGCCCCGCCGCTGGGATTACTGCCTGCAGAGAGCCGCCTGCCTAAAACCTGCCTGCCTGGGACTGGCTGGGCCCAGAGGTGCCCTGGCACACCCCTCCTGCCCTCACACTGCTTCCTGCCCTGGCGGGGAGCAGTACAGGCAAGAAAAAGTGCTGCACTGGCCTCCCTTTCCTGCACATGGAAGATCTCTTGCACCCGTCTTGTGCACTTGAGTCGATCTGGACAAGCTTTCTGCTCCTCTGCTATCGTCATTTGGCTGGAGAATAGCTGCCTCCATGGATGGGTCTGCTTTAAAACGGGAAGAGCTGTATGGAGTGGTCTCAGTGCTGGTGGGCTGTCCCTGCAGGTGGGGAGAGGAAGGGCAGAACACGTGTTTTTCTCCTCTAGGTGACAAAGTCCTAAGGGCAGCTTGGTCTGTGGCTCTCTGGGAAGAGAAACTGCAGTTTTTTCAATTCGCAGCATGCTGTCAAAAATCACTGAACATTTCTGACCATAAGCTTGAAATGAAAGCTGTCAGTCTTTTTTTTCCACTGAAGTTTCTTTGGAGAGGCTACCAGTGGCCACCTTGCTCCACCCTGCAGACGTGTGGGCGGGAGTGGGGGTAGCCTGCCGGAGGGAACATCACCAAAAAGGCAGAGTGATTTGGCTCCTGGCCACACACAGGAGCAGGAACAGCTGCCTAGATGGCCCCCGGAGCCTCACTGATGTCAGCATAACCAGCGCTCCTTAAAACACAGCCCCGTGTGTGGGGGGTGACGGGCAGCAAGGCTGGGAGCAACTCAGGGGGGTTAAGCAGTACATAAAACCACCTCCACTGTAGTTTTTTTTACCCCCCTCTTCTAAATGGACCTCTCCTTTCTATAGGAATGGGAAGGGTTTGATTGAGTGAGAGTTATGAGGAATTCATACAGCTAAAACAAGTTACCAAAAGCGAAGAGCAGAAAAAATATGCATTGTGAAATTTGCATGTGGCTGCAGCACGTCTATTTGCTTGGGTTTTTTCCTTCTAAGAGAAGTGTGGCTAGGAACAGTTCGGCAGTGTTGGATAAATCTGTCAGTGCTGTTCACTTCTTTGTCCCCTATGTTGTCTCTGAGAATCTGTCACTCTGTGACAGATCATACTGACAAAGATCATACTGTGTTTGAAAAGTATCTGGCTTGCCTTGGGATGCTGTATGAAATACGGCAGGATGTGGCATCCTGCAGGGAGCATGTCATGTGTGCTTGCTTGGCCTCCTGTGTGTGCTTGAGCAGAGGAAGGGAATGCACATCAGAAGAGCACAGTTGTTCACAGCTTCCTTCCACTCCCCTCAGTTGTTCCAGAGAGACAGCACTTTGTGTCACACATGAGGTTTACCGAAGCTGCCTTTCCTGGTATGTTGATAACCAGGTTCTCTGGTGGAGATGCCTCTGCATGGTTAAGGGCGGGGGGGGCTGTCTCATGACTTCCTCGGTGTGGGATGCCTGGTGTGAAATTACCCCTGTCATAGGTACTGAACTGGATGAATGCGAGTTACTCTCAGGCTGAAGATGGCTTTTTCCCGTTTAATAGCTAACATAGCAGTTTCCAAAAGTCACAAGACAATCTGATGTGTAGATGGAAGTGCCGAGGGAAGAGGATACCAGCTTTTCCAGAACTGTGCAGCTCAGTCACAGAACGAGGTTGGACTGGACATGAAACTGGATTCCAGGGTGACGTGGTGATTGCAGCCTCTGCCGGCTTTGCTTCTTCCCACAGCTGGGGAGTTGATTTTCCCAGTAGGCCTGTGCCAGCATAGTCCTGCTGCTAGTCTTGTGGTGTTATCCCAACACAGAAGTCGTGCTTGAATTGCTTGCAAAGTGGTAAGCAGCACACAAATCTAGGCGACAGGGGTGAGCCAGCCTACCCGAGCTTCTTGCAAAGCTGAATTTGCAAAATGCTGTCTCCATCAAGGGGCATGTAATAATAAGTTGCAGAGATTCCGTCTTGAAAAACAAACAGTGAAACACAGGCATTGGAGGAGGAGGGTGTTGTGCTCTTTTATAAGGCTCTTGCTTTTTGTTAACTCAGGTTAGCATTACCAGTTGGATTAACTTTTCCCGTATCATTCCAGAATTCTTGTAGTAATTAGAAAAAATGACAGAGGGTCACGGCCCTCATACGTGGCCAAGTAAGCATCTAGTCACATTCTTTTCAACTGGGACAGTGGCATGAAGAATTTCTTTACTGAAGGTCATAGAGGGAGACAGTAAGAGGGGCAGAAAAAGAGCCCAAATACTGGGAATCCAGTCCTGTGTCTCCACCATTAGATCATGCTTCCTGTCTAGGCAGATGAACCCACATAAAAACCTTCGTTCACAAACAGAGGACATTCAAGTACTACCAGCATTGTAGAATATGGCTAGGACTAATATATTTGCTCTAACTTTCATCTTGAGTGCCTGGTGGAACACCTGTAAGTATTTACATTTTAACATGAGCTTTTGTGCTTGTGAAAGCAGACAGTTTGACAGCAATGACCTCTCACACAAAAGCCCACACAAAATAAGTGATGAACTTCCAACAAATCCATGACCTGAACTCTGCTGGATGCATATTGAAGGTGACAAGTTAATATGGCCTGTGGCAGCACCAGCAAGAGGCCTGGCTCTGTGCTGGGCACTTCTGGTGGAGGTGGTCCACAAATGAGCCTCTAACCACTGTCCCTGTCCAAAGGCCTGGAAGTAAGCATGCCTGTATTCACTGGCTGGGTAAGAGCCTCAGGCAGATGTTTGATGCAGGAAAAACACTTATTTTTTTTTTCTGAAGGTTTCTTGTCTTGCTGCTCTGCTGTAATCCTGGATGAAGGGTTTATGTTGCAGAGGAGGCAGAAGGGTGGATGTGTCTCCTCCCAAGTGGAGCACTTCAGAGTTTGCTGTGTTTGAACTGAATTGAGTGGTGGTTAAAACTTCAATTATGGGCATCTCTGGAGTTGGACGTGTCTCTGCTGCAAGCACAGTAACCACTGGCCATCAGACAGGGATGACAGCCCTGGTACAGTAACCTCTGAAATCACCCTGACCTGAATCACGTTGGAGCTGTGGCTCTGGCAGCATTTTGTCAGGACTGCCCTGTCCTGGAATGAGCAGTTCCTGGTACCTGCTTCTCCAGTGAAGCTTGGATTCAGAGCAGAGAATGCTTCCTCAAACTGACAGAAATGCCTCTGGATCTGTTGTAGGAAGTGCTTTAGTTCTGTGCTAAATTCTGTGGAGTAAGTCATGCTGCATTTTTTGCCTGCAGAACTGAAAACCAGAGAGAGTCCTGATTGTGTCTTAATACCAAGTCAGACCCGAAGCTTGTCATGCCCAAGATGCTGGTCAATGTGGATTTATCAAAAGAGAGAATGGCAAGAGGGCACCTATTATTGATGCTTTCCTAATGTAGTCTACCAGCAACATGCAGCTTCTGGAATTCCTTGAGCCGAGGGGTATTTATGTAGTTACAGTATTTAGGTTCAAGAATCCCTTTTTTATGAGCTTGTCCAGTGGCTTTTTGAACCTATGCTGACTCTTGGTATGTTGTGATGGTGAGTTTTGCAGTTTATCTGTATGTTCTATTGGAGAGGAGGTGAAAAATTGACTTTCTAAACCTCTCATTTTATGCTTTCACTTAATACCATTTAGGACTTTTACTAAGGAAAGTAGTATTCATTTGCTACCAACCTTCTCCTCACCTTTCAGAATTTTCTGGACCTCTGCTGTATCACCTCTATGGCCTTTCTCCCAGGTTGGAGTCCTAATCTGAGTATCCATTATTATGCAGAAACTGTTCCATACTTTTGATTACAGCGTTCATCAATGCTTTTTAAACTTTGGTTTGCCTTTTTAACGTCTGTTGCAGGCACATACCAAAAATACTTCTATTTGCCTAGTAGATATTTATTGCTGTAAGACATATACTTGGATTTTATACTTTAAAGATTTCCAGGTGGTGCCATGACTCTGCAGCAGCTTTTTTGTGGAACCTTCTCTATGTTGGCAAGTAGCAATCAGAAGATGCTGGATGGTGAGGTTGGTTGTAGGTCTGAGTGGTGGTTAAAACTTCAGTCATGAGCATCTCTGGAGTTGGACGTGTCTGTGCTGCAAGCACAGTAACCACTGGCCATCAGACAGGGATGACAGCCCTGGTACAGTAACCTCTGAAATCACCCTGACCTGAATCACGTTGGAGCTGATTGCTTGAGAACTGCCTGTTTAAAGGGTGCTTTTCTCGCTGTTTTCCTTCCCAGATAACACTGCCGGTTTCCATGAGCAATGCCCCTGTATCCCTCCACTTAATATGCCCCCTGCTTCCTTCCTGCAAATGGCAGCCTGATGCATGCCCTGTGTATCTGAAACCTTGGTGAATACAGCTTACCAGAGAAAAGGGACATTTGTCCATGCTCGCTCTGGGTGTTTCTTTAGTTTCCACTTAAACTGAGAGGTATTGCCCACAATAAAGTTTGCCCACTTCCTATGCTTGCCTCCTGATTTGGGATGATGACTAGGATTCATCCATTAGTTTATTCTTGGCCAGCATCAGAGGAATTGTTTTGAGCTCACTGAAGTAAAATTAGCGTACTCTGCAACTCCACTATGTTTCCATCCCTTTTTTTTATTTGCTAGTTGTGAACCCCCTTGTCCAACTGTAGGACTGACTGGTCTGTGGTGGTGGACTTTGAGATTTTATTTTTTGCATCTGAAACAATTTTGCTTCGGCACTAGCCATCGTGCTAGTATTTACTTAGTTAGATTGGTTTACGAATCAGTGCTTACAAGGCTGCCGAAATGCAGCCGCTTGTGGAGAGTGAGGAAGGAGAGGTTTAGACCAGGTCATGCTAACCCCTTTCTTCCTCTGTGTGCTGCACATTCTTCACTGCTGACATGGCCTAAAAAGGAACCTTGCCTTTTAAAGCTCTACCTTAACCTGCCTACCAAATGATGTGTACTACTTGATTTGTGTTTAGCTGTTGAAAACTTTATTCTGACTTGCCTAAACTGGGAACTTAGTTGCAAGGGTGACACTAGTGATTTTGAAACCTTCTGGTAAGGAAAGCCTTCCACAATGAGAACTCGGTTATATTTGGGTTACTTACTCCCCATATTAAGCCTCTCAGGACTGATGAAATGTAGTGGTCTTAGGAGAAACAATCCCTCTTCATCAGGTTGTGCTGATTTATGATGATAATCTTTGAAGGCTGTTGTGTGTAAAACCATTCTAAATAAGCTGTTCAGCACTTAATACTGAGCTCTGTAGGCTTTGTGAATTATATCAAGCAAGCATATGTATTTGGAGAAAGAAGGTAGGGGCTGTTCTTATCAAGTTGTGGTTGTAGGTCTGATTGTTTAATTCAAAACTCCTCTTGTATTGCTCTGCTGCTGCTCTATGCATTTAGTAGCTTAAATATAAATTTAATATCATAAAGGTCATGTAAGGAGCAAGGAATGGAGCACTAGCATGGCATATTCTTTGCAGGTGTCTCTCTGCTCTTGGGTGTTAGATCAGGAAAACCTAAAAATAAACATAAAATAAAGTCATTGTGTATGTGTAAGCAGGAGGGCATGTTTATGTTGCTTTAATTAGAAGTGTTTTCTTGACTGCTTGTTTTCTTGGGGTATGTATTCAAAATAATAAATATTTTAAATATCTTAAAGGTATGTCTTAAAGTGCTAGGCCAGAAAGCTGGTGAGGACTTTTTGTATTTGTCCCTTTGTCTTTTGAAAGTTCAGTTTGGGCTCAGTCAGTTCTCTTAGCAGACTTATTGTGCAGCTAATGTAGTTGTGCTGGCAGAAGGAGGTGGGCGAAGAACAGAGGATGACAGGACCTCTGACTGCAATGCAGGTAGAACAGATTTTAGAAGCCCAGGCAACCATTATTAGAAAGATTATTGCTCAAACCATCAGAACTGTCATGTCTTCCTAGTGAAGCAAGGGCCAGGATGAAAAGGGATTCCACACCAAGTGGAATGCCTTTTTGCCAGTTTATCTTTACAAGGTCCTCGAATCAAACATGGATGCAAGGAGATGCATTGCCTGCTAGGATCCTTGATCCTGGAATCAGTGCTGCTAGGTTTATGAATTCCTGTAGACAGAGCCTAGTTCAGGCTTGCTCCGTGGATGGGGGGTGATTAGCAAAGTCTGTTGTATCTGTCCTTGTATATAGGAACTGTATCTGCTGTGTATATTTGGCTTAGTATCTTCGCTGTCTTGGAGTTGTGGCGTTGAAAAACCAGCACAACCGTTCTGCATTTTCTTAAAGATGCTTCATTTTTAACATGTAGATTCTTACCTGCCCTCTGGCTTCCAGCCTGCTTGAAGGTAAGAATGAGCATCTCCTCAGTGGCTACTGTCAGTTCGTGGGTATCTCTGCTGTGATTCCAGTAACTGTAAGAGTGGCAGGCTTATGTTAATAGAGCCACTTTCCCCAGTCCCTCCCCTTTTCCTTTTCTCACTTGCCCCTGTCTTTCAGGTACATTGTGGTATTTGACTTTAAAGGTTGTGTTTAACACCACTTGTATTCAAGCATCTTCCCTCCACCACTTCAAGGCAAGTATTCTTCCAGGTATGTGACTGCAAACAATGCAAAAGGAAAAATCTCAATGGAGATCTGTTCTTGATGTTTTTTATCTCTTTGAAGGTGCATTTTTTTAGGAGTCTTTTGATATTTAGGTATTTCCTCACAGTTTTCCGTTTTCTGGTGTGTCTTTGCCTTGGTAACTAAAAAAGTTCATAATGACTCTGAATTAGTGACTTCAGAATGGTTTCCTTGGCAACCTAAGTGGGCATTTGACATCATAGGATGAAGAAGCAGTAAAACCAGCTTGAAGAGGTTTGGTTGTTTGGGGATGATTTTGTAGTTTGTTTATCCCCTCACCTCTAGCAGTTCACTCCTGCTGTTGTAATCTTCTGAGATGCTGATTCAAGGATTTGTGGGGTTTCACTGTAAGCCTTATCTCCAAAATGTGCTGAGTAGCTAGTCCTCTCCAATTTTTTGTGTCTTTGAACAATCATACCTCACCAACTTTTGTTTTGATCAATAAAGGGTAGGCAAATCATAGGCTTTCCCTTGCATGGGAATGAGCAGCTGAAGGAAGGGAAGAGCTTCTGGAGAGATGCTGACCCTCAGTGCAAGCAGCACAAAACTATGTGCTGTTTTTATCAAGAGGCTTGAGAGTTTTGGCTGCAAAGCTAGTCTCATCTTCCCACCTTACCACACATTCTTTGTTTTCTGTCTTGATGCAAATCTTGTTACTGCATTAGCTGGTGAAAAAATTCTGGAAATCAGGTCTCCTGTAGCTGTTGTTTCTGTTCCCAAATTAATTTCCATCTTGAGAGAGTATCTTTCTTAATCATGCTTGATATTGTGTAAGGAGATCATGTTTCATCATGTAAGATTGTGGTCCAGGTTGTGTTCCAACTGGACTGGTACAAGACTGGTACAGCTTTGCCAGTGTTGGAAGAAGTCAGTTTTTTGTGGAAGAAGTCAGTTTGCGTAGCCAGGAGCAGAGTATCAATCACAGCCCAGAAATACCAGCTTAAGGAAAATAAGAGTGAGGACTGATGTAGGTTTTGTTGGAATGTCCAGGCTTCTATTATAAGATATGAAACTAAACATATGCTGAAAGCCAAGTAAGTACAAAGACTGCAACAGCACATTTCCACATTTCTGTCTTGTTGCAGAGGAACATGGACTGTGAAAGGGCCTTATGGCATCTGCACATTTAATACAGGCTCTATCAGTAGCTATCATTGGTTACAATAGTCCCACTTGTTTTTAGATTTCTGCAGTTATTTTTTGTAACTGTTTGGGGGAATAGCATATAGAACAGGGCAGCATGTAGAAATCTAAAACTCCAGCCAAAAGACACCTCCTTTTTGTGTCTACGTGTTGCAGCTGCCTATCTCTTGGCAGCAGGCAGCTTGTGTAGAATGTGAGGTTTTAGCACTGAAATGTGGAAGAGAGAATTAAGGGGTTCTGAACTTAAAACATTCTTCTCTAGAGAATTTCAGTCCCTCACCATTGCTTAGTTGTTTGGTGACTGTGGGGTTGGTGTTTTTTCTTTCAGTAACTCCTTATATTCACAATATGAGAAACTGAGACAGGTTGCTAACTCTTCACTTTCCTCAGTTCTGCAGTTTAGTAATCAAATTAATTGGATCCAGTTGCATGGATACCCAGCTGGGAGGAAAAGCAAAAAAGAATGCATGCATGTATTTTGTTACGGGTAGGAGAGGAGAAAACAAGAGACTTCATTTTTTTGCCATTAAACACTTCTGTATAAGCCACATAAGTGCTTTGTTACAGGGATATCAGTATGGGATGTTTAGTTTCTGCATAAATTATGGATAACATCATAACACCTAGGGCACAGTTACACCTTTTAATCTCCCCTTGTTCCACCGTGAAAGTCAGAGGATTTTGTGAGATGAGCCAGCGTAGGAGCTGCCCTCCAACACTGAGTTTTCGCATTTTGGAGGAAGCAGATGCATGCTTTTGTACCAAGCAAGCAAACTGAAAACGGAAAAGTGTAATAAGACACTGTGAGACTTTCCATTAAAACCTGTTTTTTTAAAATAACTTTGTACCTTCAGTTATGCAGAACGTGTTGTCAGAATAGAGAATAGAAACTGTGTACTCAATGCTCTGAGAACCAGGGTTTGGGTGCTGATCTTCATCTTCCTTGTAGGCTAAATCCATGCCTTTGCCTAGGGTTTTCATTATTCCAGCCTGGCCTGAGATGCGGTTTTCCTTTCAGCCGAGACATTTGTATTGCTGTGGTTGTTACATCTGCCCTGGGCAAGCAGAGAGCGCCAGCACAGGCAGTTCCATACGCTGGTGGTACTGCTGGCGCAGGCTGGGCTGCTGCTCTGACTTGGAAAAGTACGGGTAAAGTTGTTCAGCTTTTTAGCGTGTGGATGAAACCAGACTTTTTTCTTCATAGAAAACGTTCAACCTTTCTGAATCATGTAGGTTCTGGTGTGCAGAGGCCGTGTGGTGGTGCTTGAGCAGGTTTCAGCTTTCTTTCTGTTGTTGTTGCCACTGTTGTTCCTAACTTTTAACACGTAGCTTTAAAGGCCTTGCGCTTGGGGAGGCTGGTATTGAAAGGAGTGGAAATCATCCCGGGGAGAGGAAAAGGACAGGCTAACCTTGGCACCTGGGGCCTGGCTATTATGTTGCACTTCCTCTGCGGGGCGGCGCGGGGCGCGGGGCCGCCGGAGTGATGTTCTCACAGCAAATGGAGGAAGTTCCTCCAGCAGCAGCAGCGCTTCTGGATCTCCTCTCGCCTGGGGGATGGGGCAGGGTGGTGAAAGAGGGTTATACAAAGCACCGAGGGGAGGGGGTGGGAAAAAAAAATACAAGCAAAACAACAGCTACGTGCAAAGCTGGGCAAACTTTTCGCAGACGTGAATACTTCGCGTGTTCACCGTTTTGGGGAGGCGTTGGGGCGCAGGAGAGTGTTTCTTTCCCTGGCGCTGCTGGCGGCGGGGAAGGTACCACGGGAAGGAGCCGGGAAGGATGGAGGGGGGCGGCCGCTGCTCTCTCACTGGTTGCTGACTAAACAGTTCTGTCAGCTGGCAGTCGGCGCGGCCTGGGGATTTGCGATAGAGCTCCTGGAGGGTGGGGGCGGCTGCGCGGGGGGAAGGGAGGGAAGGGCTGGCCCTGCTGCAGCCGCTGCTGCTCCCTCGCCCTCGTGGCAGCGACGCCCGCGTCCCCTGGGCACGGCCACGGGGAGTTTTGGCGGTGATGCCCGAGCGAAGGGGATGTGCCTGCATCCCTGTTTGTGTGGGCAGTGGTGCGGTGCCTTGAGTAGCAGCCCCAGCCCGCTGGAAGCCTGTCCTGTGCCAGCAGCGTGTTCCCGTCCGACTGGTACCCGCGCCTCCCTCCCTGCCGCGGCAGAGCCCTCTGGAGCACGTGCCTCGGCCAAAATTGCCAGAGCCGGTTGCTGGGGGGAGCAACGCGCTCCCATCCCAGCTCGGAGCTGAGGGCAGCCCTGTGGGGCAGAGCTGTGTTTGCCCCTTGGCCAGGCTCTGGCTGGCGCTCGCAGTCACAGTGCCAAGCACAGAGCAGGAACAAGGCTTGGGCAGTGCCCTGCCTGTGCTCTGCCACAGGTAGAGACTGCCCCGTCTAAGCGTGTTAGGAAGCAGGCGGTGAATCCTGGCTGCTGTTCAAGTTTAATGTTTCCTTTCTCAGCCTTGAAGGCAGATGGAGCCCAGGATAGCTCTTGCACAGAGAAAGAGGGCAATCATTTACAATGATTCTTTTAGGTTGGTAATGTTCAAATCTTATTTTTCTGCTCTTCTTGTTTTGTTTTCCGTAAATCGCGTGCTGTAAAGTTGGAACAGTCTTGGAACAGCTGTGGCTTTTCACCCATATGCTTTCTTCCCCTCCACCCCTAGGAATAAGTGAAGGATGGGTTGTATGTGAATCACCTCCATACATATTTCACTTCTCCTGTCCCAGCAGTGCAAGACAGAGAAGGACCCTGTCCTGACAGGCAAAAAGGGTGTGTGTCTCAATAGTTCGAGGTCAACTGAGTTAGCTGAACACAATTAAAAAAAAAAAAAAAGAGAGAGCTCTCTTGATGCTCCTTAAGGTACAGCCTACCATGTCCAAAGCCACGTTTGTGGCTGTGCAAGACCATTTAATGTGTTAACCTGCATCTTAATGAACATTAAGGGTGGTTTTTAGTAATGTTGGTCTGACTCAACTGAGCTACCATGGTTGTAGTCATGAGTGAACCTGTCCAGCCCAGATGGACAAGCTTGCTGGAGGCTTTAGTTTACTGCACACCACCAGTCAGTGTTTCTGACTGTCTAAAGGTGATTTGCCTTTTTTTTTTTTTTTCCCCTTTTTATTTTGCCAAAGCTGAGTGTGCTGTGAAGGATGAGTGAAGGCTATAGAAAAGTGTTTGTATTGCGATGTGGAAATCTACAGATCTCGCCCAAGAGCTGCTTTGTTGNCAAGCTTGCTGGAGGCTTTAGTTTACTGCCCCCCACCAGTCAGTGTTTCTGACTGTCTAAAGGTTATTTGCCTTTTTTTTTTTTTTCCCTTTTTATTTTGCCAAAGCTGAGTGTGCTGTGAAGGATGAGTGAAGGCTATAGAAAAGTGTTTGTATTGCGATGTGGAAATCTACAGATCTCGCCCAAGAGCTGCTTTGTTGTACCTTTGTACAGCTCTCATCACCTCGGTGCAGTTCTCAGCTGGGTGTGTTGTGCCTGGCACTCCTTCACAGCACACCTGGATGCCCTTTAATGCACGAGTCAAGCAGCAGCGTGGTTTTGTAGGGCCCTGCAATCCTTGTGGACGAGCTGGGCAGCTGGACTGCTGTCAGTTTGCTCTCAGCAATGGAGGTGTCTGGGAGCCAATGTCGGAAGGTTGTAAAGCACTAAAGTATCCAAGTGACACCTCAGTCTCCGTTTTGCTTCAAACCGTCCAATGAGCTCCACTCACTTGTGGGAGTGTGTTTAAATTGGTAAAACTTGAATCTTTAAATATTTCGCTTTCCCCCATGGTTATTGTAGGTAAAAAAGGCTTCTTTGGTGCCAGGGGTTTTTTTTTGAGCAGAGAAAAAAGTCTCCAGGAGACAGGAAGACACTGAGAAGTTAGTGTAGAGCGAGATGTGCATCATCTGTATTTTAAAGCAGGCAGACTGTCTCTCTGAAAATGGAATTATTTTGAGAAGAGAGGGGTATATAACTGTTTGAGTGCTTAGGCATACGGTCTGAAATGCTGAATAACCACAATCCTCACTAACTTCACAAGGAACGCTTCTGGAAACGGCTCTTGATGCGTTGGGTACAAAGCACTACAAGTGCGGGTAAACAGTTCTTTAAAATATTTTGGCACACTGAGAAAACTTCAGAGAGTGCTACTTGGAAGCTGAACACTTGACTTTTCGTGGATAAGATCAGTTTAAATAGGTGTGTTTTTCTTCCTTCTGTGTGTATGAGAGAGGGGAACAGGAGGGCAAGTAAAAAGTCAGAGGAAAAGACCTCGTTGCTGGCTGGGGAGACTTGTTTGACCTTCTGAGCCCTGTGCACTTGTCTGTGGTTTGCAGCCAAAGGCTCTCACTTTGAGAGCGCCTTGCTCCTCGTGCTGAACTATTTTTTGACGCACTGAATGAATGCAATATGTTAACACTCCTGTAAGTCCCAGAATTGCTTGGCTGCCCCTTGCCCTGCCTGCCTTGCACTGGCTGAAAAGGTACCATTGTTTGTTCTGCAAACAGTGGGTGATGGTTGTTTCCAAGGTGACTGCAGCACTGTTGCTGCCCTCTAGTACAAAAAAAAAAAAAGAAAAAAAATTGTCATTAAACACCTGAGAGCATCCCACTGTCACCAGACAGTGGGTGGGAGGCAGGAGCTGTCTGTAAGAGCTCTCTGGGCTGGATATTACTATACAGGTGGAGAAAATGCCAGTAAGCTAAGAAGGGGCAATGCACACCTTTAGTCTATGCTACAAAACATTGTTCCTAAATAGTGCATGGATACAGCTGTTGAAACTGCTGATTGTTTCTAAGACTGTCTCTGCTGGGAAGAAATTTTGATAAAGTCTGAATAATACTGATCAACTGTTAATTGTAGTTTGAGTTTACAGTAGTAATATTCTGCTTTTTCACTTAATTGATAGGCTGTTTTGAAGACTGCTCAAGCCAGGGGTGTATGGACTTCTACAGGGAAAGCTAAAAGGAAACACTCAACAGTTCTGCTAGACCTGTAGGTTTTCAGACTGTTTTGGAAAACAATTATTTGGGGATCAAGTATGCATCCCCCAGAAAGAGAGCCCCAGTAGTTCTTTAATTCCTTTTGTGTATTCTTTAAAGGCCTGTGGTACTCAGAACAGGGACTTATTTTGAAGTGTCTAGGTGGACGCATTAGAAGCATTTTTTCAGTCCTCTCTCTTGAGCTGCCTGCCCATCTACTTATGCAGCTGTTTAGCAGGGTGGGATGAGTTTAAAAAGAAAACCGAGCTAACACTTCTTTTTAATTGGTCATGGATGCTGCTAGCAGAACTTTGCCTCCCCCTGCATCAGGTTTAGTACAGTTCATGCGCAGGTTTCAGTAAACATTAACCACTTTTATCAGGGCTCGCAGCATGCTGAATGGTTAGCAAAGAGCATGTACTGAGAGAAACAGAGAAAATGAACAAGTCCAAGGTCAAAAGGATGGTAGGTTTTCCTTTATTAAAATAAGGGGTGGAGAAGGTTGACAACACTTTGTGGAAAAAATAGGTCTGTGTGAAAACATGATTCTTGTCCTTACGCTTTCATCTGGGTGAGAGTACGTGGGGGTACTGCAAGGAGGATGTGCATCTTGAATTTTTCTTCTGCTCCAGTGAGGTGACCAGAACAATCAGCCCCCCATGCACTCTTGCTGACTGACAGATTGAGCTCCTCGTGACTCAGATCAATCCAGAGCAGAGTATAAGCTTTGCTATTGCTTGTTGCATATTTTTAGGGGCCTGTTCCCACCCAGAATTCACAAAGATCCCACTGACTTTGACACTGCACAGTCAAACAGAGATCGCGGTTTGCAATGATACAAAGCCATCCAGGTTAGGAAGGGTAGTTAAGGAGCTGTGGTTTAGCATTTTGCCTCACCTTTCTTTCTCTTGGGTGACTTCGATGTTTCTTTATTGCATTTGAGGGCTAAAGTGCTGCTAACTTTTCTGCAGAATGAATTGCTGCAGTGATTAAAAAATAGTTGATCAGCTTAGCAATGAAAATGAGGTAATTTGTGGGTAAATTAATGAAATGATTTTAGGTTGAGGTCTGGAAAAAAGACATTTTGAAAAGAGCATGTAATCTGCCCTAATGAAATTTGTTGAAGCATCTGGTGCCACAGTTCAAATTGTAAGTTATTTTTAACTGTGCAAATTAGCATATCCTGTCCCTCCTAGCTCCATTCAAATAATGCTTTGCAAAAGAAGCAGCAGCATTCACCTATATATTTCCTAGAAAACATCATCACTGAAAGGTTGTACCTCATTGGAAAAACACAGATTTAGTTAAATGATACATCAAACACAGAAGAAATCCAAACCGTGTGTGGCTAGTCTGACAGTAGTTTGAGAAACACCCTACACTGCATGCCCCTCAAATCAGAAACGTGTGCTCACAGTTAAAAATCTCATCTTTGTGGTGACACAGATGATTCAGTGCAGGAAACGAGAGGAATTTCATTCAGCAGTTAAGCATTTGGGGGGCGGGGGTGTGAGGAGGTCATGGTTCAACACACCCAGTTAGAAACTTTCAGGCTCCTTTCCCTACTGCATTTTATATTGATTTAAATCAGGGCTGATACCAGAGGCATCAGCACGAGAGGCAAATTCCATCCTGTTTATTCCAGGTGGATCAGATGGGATGTAAAAGAAAGGAAGGGACTTCCTTTGTTGGTTTTAAATTTTACCTACAGACATTAGCCATCCTACTCAAAACCATCCCTTATTGTGAGAGGTGCAAGGACTCACTCTTGCATCCTGCTGGAGCTTAGCTGTGGGGTGGCACGGCCAGTGCATGGAGGAGGGTCACCACCAGGGCTGCAGTGGTGGCCCATGTTCTTCCTTCTGCAATGGCTGCATGGTCCCAGGGCAGGCAGAGGGAGAGCTTTACATGCAGGCTTGCAATTTCAGCTTCTTGAAAGATGCCATAGTTCATCTAAATATAAAGTAGGGATTGTGGTTTCAGTCTGAAATATTTGTGGGGTTTTACAAAACCACTACAAACAAACAAAGTAAATAGCAGCAAAAAAGTGACACATTTCAGGCAGGATTTTTTTTTCCTTTTTCTTTTGCAAGGTGATGCGGAGACTTGTATTCTGTGATTCAGTGTTCAAAGGAAGGACGTTGCTCAAATGGAGTACTTCTTTGTTCATCCCTTATTCACAGACTTCCCAAAGAGCTTTATATTGAAGTTTTTCAGGAGGCTGGGATGTAGTTTTCTTTTCAACTCTGTTGATGTTCTTCCACAGTTTCCCAGGTGTTTTCACTGCCTTCTCCAAATTTAAAACAAACAAACAATTTCCTAGTAAGTCGATCATGTGTTGTATTAGAAGCCTTTGTAAAGCCTGTGGAAGGAAACCAAATCATGTGTGCCACTTGAATTCTAGAATGTGGAGGGCAGGTTTAATGGGAGCATGTACAAAACATTACATGTATGTGTAGACTTTTGGCTTGCCTGGAAGCTGACAAAGGAGTAAAGTCAGACAGTTTTTAGATTGCTTTGATTTGCAGTTTTGTATTTTCTGTAGGTCTCCAGCTGATAACCGGCATTAATGAAATGGCTTTTTATAAAGTTTCATTGAAATTATTTATGCAACTACAGCGCAAGCTTTCTTGCAAAAGCCATCATTTGCAATGCATAGCTGGTAAGCAAAAGCATTACCCTTTATTCTCCAGTGCCTCAATAGCTATGGCTCAGTTCTTAACACTGTAGCTTGCTGAGCATGCTCCCACTGTTTACTCCTTGACTCCAGTGGACCTGCAGCTTTTGGCTGCTTGTGGCACTGAGGTGCAGGAATGGCTCACTCTCTCTTGAAGAATCACTCATCCTGTTTTGCCTTTTTTTTTTAGTTGCTTGCTTGCTTGGGTTTTTTTAAACCTCTGTGGAAAAATACTTTTACTACAGTCTGTGGGACCACAGTCCTGTTCACCTCTGAAATGGTTTCATAATAGGCTCTCAGAAGACCATTAGGTGCACTGGATAGGAAGAATTACATGCATCTCCTTTTTAGATACCCCTGCAAAGGCTTCAGTGCAAGAGGACTCTATTAATAATGCCTTAAAATGCACAGTATCTTGATAATATAGTCTATATTATATTCTAATGTAATAATATATTCTGTCAGCCACAAAATTTCTGTCGTCTTTCCCTCAGTTGGGCTTGCCTTGGCTGTGGAGGACAGTGTCAGTTCTTCCAACCTGTTGAGATAAGTTTTTAGGAGAAAACTTTTATTGGGTGAGATGTGAGACCTGTGTGCTGCGTGAGCACCAGGAGGAAATAGGGTACAGGCCCCACCACAGCCTCAGGGCAGCTGGGAGTGGTTGGGGAGAGTTGCTTATTATTTCCTATCAGTGTGCAGGTGGGACTCAATTCTTCTGGTGTCTTACAGGAACTGCCACTGACCATCCCAGTGGACTTTGGTTATGGTGTCTGATGTGGGGTTTTTTTGCTTTATTACTTAGCTCAGTAGAATGGAGCAGGTGACAGATACGCATTAATAAGCCATGCTGCCTAACTGCCTAGCTCCAAAGGGAGCACTTTTGCATCGACTTGCATGGGTGTCTCATGCATCTTAGGGACAGGTTAGATTTGCTTTCAGAGGTGCCAGGTGTGTTTGGGGCTGATTGCAGTGTCTGGCATTTCAGTTTCAGGAGCCAGAGCTCCCTAGGCCAGGGGCAGACTGGACAGCATGCTCCCATCCTGCAGCATCCTGGACATCCATAGACCTCTTTGGGCTTTCCTACACAGAGTGCTGACCAGCTGAACTGTCCAGATGGGCCTGAAGCTGTGAATTGAGCATCCCTAGAGTGAGGTGGCATGGGGCCTGGAGAAGGGGCTTAGTGCTCACTGCAGTCACTGCTCTGGGCAGCTTAAAAGCCAGGATTTTTTCAGTCTCGAAGCTCTCGCATAGGGTCTTACATTCAAAGCACTAATGATTTCCTTGTTGGAATCCAGACTCTTTAAATTTTTATTAAGGGGATTGTCTGTGGTGACATTTAGCTAGCACCAGATGTTGGCTTTTAGTTACCAGTGTGGAGGTGGCATAGCTAATAAAGGCAAGGGTAAGAGACTTGTGAGAAACTGCCTGTCACATGCAGCTTTGTGTATTGCAGCCTGCTTGATGGCTGTTGCTTCTTCATGGGCCAGTGTTCTACAAGAAAGCTTTTTCTTTTCTTCTTTTTCTTCTGTACTCTTGACTGGCCAAGTGTTTTCCAACCACGTGTCTTTTCAGGTGGCCTTGCTCTTTTATTAGAGACTAGCAAATGGAGGGACAGTGCAAAAGGAGCTCAGTGACAGATTTGGATTTTCTTCCCTTGTATATTGGTATTTCTTCTGAACATAACTTTCCTGTAGATCATGCTTCTCCCCCTCAACCTCTTTTGGCCATATTCTCCCTCAGAAAATGTCAGCAAGTGATTGTTTCCTTTGCAGAGCTGCGATCCCCTAGACAGAGGCTCTTCCAGTTTTATGAATGCACCATTTGTTGCTGAGGGCACAACTGTTCGATATAACTGGCTGCATCCCACTCTGCTTGGGCCCAGCATGCACTACAGCCAGGCTATGCATAAACCAGATTTTTGTATTAAATGGCACCATTTTGTCCACAGTAGCAGTCTGTCTGTCTTTTGTGTGTGCGCGTGTGAGACTTGCATTTTCAGATGCAAAATATGTAATGAACAGTAGTTTTGCAGAAATACGTGTTACTCAGTGAGCGTACCATGCTATTTTAAGGTTTATTTTTCTTAGGGAGTTCCTGACGAGTGATATTTCTTCATTATTTTGTGTAGGTGGGCCAAGGCAAAAGCACATTTTAAAATATTTTATAAAATGGATGCATGGTATAATATTACAAATGTAGCTGTTTTGTTGGGGACATACTCAATTATAACTAAACAGAAGATACATGTAGCACTTTGAAAGAGGATGTGCTCATTTATGTTTTATTGTTTGTCATCAACCCGCTGTTTATCTCCCCAACAACTGCCTTTTCTTGTTCAGTGTCACAGGGCTGGTGACTGTATAGATGTAACCACTTAAAGATGCGCTACACTTTATATTTTTAATTATGTCTAGGAAATGTCATCTGATGTCAAACCTGACACTCTTTCTCACCATCTGCCTTGCTTACCCCGCTTTTAAGGTCAGCAGAATTTACCGTTTTCAGCTGAAATGCTGTGTGGGAGGGGCTGCTGTGCTGGGCCAGGATGTGTCGAGGGAGGACAGAGGGGCTGCACATCCGTCAGGCACAGCCTCCATCCCAGCCGGGTTGCGGCCGTCAGTATTCCTGAGCTCAGGTTTCTACGGTGCGCACACACCTGCGATGCTTGGTCCACAGCTAAACAGTGCCACAGCAGCCCTCTGGCAGGCTGAGGTGTGCATGAGTTGGGGGTTACTTGGGTACCATGCTGGTTCATTCAATGCTCTTTCTCTGTCGTTTCCCTCTCGGTCCTGGAAAGCAGCTTTTGGAAAGTGCCATCTCCATTTTTAGGTACGTGAGCACAAGCTGTAAAGCAGGGAGGCTCTGTGAGACTCTGGTCCCAACAGCTGAATCACAGCTTAGGGTTTTAGTCAACGCTGCCTACCTCATTTGTCTCAATGCCAAGAGTTTCTCTTTAGAAGCACAGTGCTCTCTTTTTCCCATCTCTCCTCTCTCATACCTGCTGAATCCCCTCCAACAAATAAGAACACCTCGAAAGCAAGCCCAGCAGTTTAGAAATTACTCATTTGTGCTTTGGTAAAAATATTTTCCATGCTTCATCATCATCATCGTGTTTAAGAAATGGGGAAAATTGGAAACACCTTTGATTTTCTCTCTTTAATGAAGGCAGCATTAAGTAGAGATGAGGATTCCCCTCTTCACTCTCCTTTGGGTACCCAAACATGTCTGGGAATCAGTCAGGTTTGCCTGTAATGTCCATAATTCTTTCACCAAAAAGAAATAATAAAATGTACAGCTATGAAGCCTTTGTGGAGGTTTCTACACACATACCCCAGCCTCACCATGTTCCTTCATATATTTACTGCCCACATAATGTTACCCGTGGGATGAGGGTGGGAGGGGGAAACTTGTTCTATTTCATGTGACTGCAGCACAGTTAATAATTGTACCAGACTTCAGGTGCTCACCTGACCAAAGGGATTGATCAGGCTCATAATCAAACAGAAGTTTTTTCAGGCTGGTCTTCGTGCCTCAGCATCCCAGTAGATTCAGAGAAGGAGCTAGATCTGCTTACTGTGTGATTGTTCATTTGCTATGAGCTGGCTAGCATATAGCACAGAGACAAAAGCCACCCTGGCCTGAAAAGCCCCCAAAGAAAAGCAGGATAGTAAATACATGTGTAAAATGGTGTTCAGGTTACAGACTGCATGTGTCTCACACGCTCTTGCTCGCTTGCTCCATCTCCCTGCCCCCCCCACCGTGCTGTCTTAAAAAAAAGGAAAGGCAAAATATTTTGAGAAATGCATCAACTGCTAAATGGTTGGTGTTTTTTTTTGGTTTTTTTTTTTAAAAAGAGGAATCTTCGCTCAAGCATATGTTTCCAACACTTTAATCTTTTATGGGCTGCATACTTGCTGTGGGAGTGGAAGGGGATGTTGCAGGCTTGCTTTCAGTGTACTTGGGAATCTTTCCCACAGCATGCAAACTCCCCAGAAAACATGTGAAACAACGGCCTGGAAACCAGGAAGTTTCTGATGCCTAGCACTCCTTGCTCTGAGGGATTTGTGGTGCTCTGGAGGTCATGGTCATCTTTCTTCTTTGCTGACTTCTCTGAGTTTATTTTACACATGACGGAGGGGTATGTGTGTGCTGCTGAGCTTTTAGGGGTTCTCCTTTCTGAAGCATGCTTTTGCTCCTGGTTCTTTTGTTACTGCACTCACTCCCATGATTAATGTATCTGCTACTTAAAATGGCTACTGAACCACCACCGAGTTCTTGTCACTGGTTACCGACTGCTTAACCCCTGTCAAAAACCATCCAGCACAGCTTGGAGTTGATGCTTTTGTTGCTTAGCAGGTTTATTTCTGATCTTTGGGCTACTTGTTAACCCTGTGAATACTGACCACAGTGAAGGCATAAATCTGCTGTGGTGGTGATGATATGTCCTGGTGCTGTGATCACTGCTGCTGCTCCTGCACTGTGCTCTGGTTAGATTTGTGTGGCATGCAATCTTCCAGGTGTGTGTTTTGAGGTTTGGGGAATTTTTATTGCTTTGTTTTCCCACCCCCTTACCACTTCGTGTAGTTTTAAGTGTTTTTGATGAGTTGCTAATGTCAGAAAGCAGTGATGAAGATGAGAAGTCTGGCACCTGAGGGCTGATGGTCCTGGTGAGTTGACAAGGAAGATACGGTTCCCTCCAGTAAAGAAACTCTGCATTCAGTTTCAGTCTGTGATGAACTCCGTGTTTTGTTTTCTGGCATCTCTGTTCTGTGTGCCCATGTTTGTACTGGAGTGTGATGGAGCGTGAAAGGAGTCAGAGGAGAGAAGGGGCTGCAACTTGGCTTTGGATGCCAAAAGAAAAACAACGAACAACCTCGACCAAAAGGAGAGTTAACTGGAACATGCCACAAAACAGGTTAGGCAGGATGCAGGAGCCAGATACGAACCTTCTTCTGTGCTTTAAGGCATCTTCAGTACACCCTCCTCCCTCTGCCCTTTCAGGATTTTCCCCCCTCCTCCCGGTTATGAAATAGTCCTGTGCTGACTGTGTTTGGACGTGGGGCGGGTGGATGGTTGCCGCGCTCGCTCGCCTGCTGCCAGCTGTTTCTTAGGAAAGAGAGGGTGCACTTGTCCGTGCCCGTCATCCTGTGGCAGAGGCAGCGCTCGGCGCGGCATGTGCTGTGAGCGCCTTCGTCCCCTCCGCCGGCTCGCCCTGCAAACAGCCCCTACCCGAAAGCAGCAGGGGAGGAAGAGCAGCAAGGAGACAGGGAATGCTGGCAGGTGGAGCTTGGAGGGCTGATCCTCCACATAGTTAATCATTACTTGCCACATAACCTGTTCCTGTTCTCTAGAGGTTTCACTGGCACCCACAGCCAGAAGCATATCAGGAATATGTGACAGCTTTCTGAGCAGGATGGTTTGCCTTGCAGCTGGAAGCCCAGCATCTAATACAAGGCATCATTTCTTCTGTAACATTCTAATCATTCAGTAAGCACACCAGGTATAGTCTGGTTTGTGCTGGCTCTAACACCCTGCTGCAAGGCGAATTTGCACAGATTCCTTAGCTCCTGGTAACTGCCTGACGAATGGGATGTTGCCATATGTAACATAAATATTCCACACAACTCGGTTTTTTTTTTCACTCCTGCTCATGTGTTTTTCTGACTGTGACAGTCGTAAGTCTGACACTTAAAAACAGAGAGGATTACACAAAACAAGGTACCTTATTAAAGGATGGACCAGGTCCCACGTGTGCATTTTTTTTTTTTTTTTTCCCAGAATAAT
>VYXF01003595.1:686611-752646 GCA_013397295.1 Polioptila caerulea
CCAGAATAATGGTTCCACGCTTCCCCTAAACATCAGATGTTTGTGTTTACAAATCAGTGTTTTGGGGACATGTTTTTTTTTCCTTTTTTTTATCTCCTCTCTCGGCTTTAAATGCCTGCTTCATCCTAGTTGATGGATCCCAGGTTAAAGCTTTAGTTGACTGAAAACTCTCTTTTTTCATTCTAGCATCTTTTGTAGAATTTCTCCCCTTACTCTTTTCCTTGCCCTTCTTTCTGTTTACCCTGTGCTGGCAGGGTACTAAACGTGGCAGAGGACACGAAGAGCAGCATTGTGGCTGGATTCACAGCTAATCAGCTCTTACATATGGTTAGCCTTCAGGTTTTTCTGCTTGTTTGTTTTTAACATTGTGAAATTACTTTAATAATATTCTGACTATTTCTGTGCTACACAGAAGTAGCTCAGCAAAATGGGATGAAGCCTTCCTACCTAAACCAGGGTGGGTTTTTCTCACTTTTGTGCCTTCTACATCTTGTCCTGTTTGTTGATGTGTGAGAGGACAGCACAGTGGTGTGGACCCCAGATAACCTTGTGCAGAGCATTCTGGCTGTCTGCTTGGTTGTGCCTGTTAGTGCCTGAGTTCAGCAGTGTAGCAATTGGCAATGCCTCCTGTACCACTGATGGTTGCTTTATCAGATGCAAGTCCATACAGGTGGATTTTCCTATAGGCTTGCTCCTTACTTAGGCAGTGCTTCCAGAAGGGAAGCCTTTGCAGGGGGAAATGTTTGGGTGTTATATAAATGGACAGGACATGCATTTCTGGGACTCGTCTCTCATTGGCCTGGTCAGAGTGAATTATGTCTGACTGCTTGGCAGTTAATTGGACCATCCTTCCCATTTCCTAAGCTGATAAGCCCCTCACTGTCTGCCTCAATCAGGCTTCTTTGTTTGAGAAGTTACTAATGCTGCAGAAGAACAGAATAACTACTTTCCTGTAACCAAGTGAGGGGCTCTGATCGATAAATCTATGAAGATTCACCCTATTCCTTCAGCAAAATCCTTTCATGAGGCTTACTTGTACCGTAACACCAGTAGCAGTTGACAGGTACTGAAAAGTAGGTATAGCCGATATATTTCATACCTACCTTGTCCCTTTTTGAAAGATTGGTATTTGTGATGAAGTGTTCCTGTGAGTACCTTCATTCTGGCAGATCCCAGGAGCTGTGCTGAATACCATGGGGGTCTGTAGATATCCCTCCATCAGGATCGGGTCTCAGAAATGGCTTTTCTTTTGCCACAAAGCCTTCAGACTGGGACTGTCTGTCTTAATGTGTCTGGATGGTGCCTAGCTTAGAGTGGGTGTTGCCAGAAGGTGAGTAATAAATGGTGATTAATCGTCTCTGAGCTATGGATGTTTGTATGAAAAAGCACTTGGCTAAAGGCTGTGCTTCAACAAGCTCATCAAAATTAACCACACGGGCAGCAGTAATATAGCATCCCAAAGGCCTGATTCTTCTGTCTTTTAACTTGTTTTCTTTTGACTTTTGTGGATTTATTAAATCTGATCGAGGGAGAAACATGGGTCTCTTTGTCTGCAAATATCAGTAAATATCAGTTGGGTATATCACTGGATATCAGTGTTAGAGATTGCAAATGGGCTGAGTGATACAGAATCAGGGTGCACTAAAAGTAAACACCCTTTTGTTAGACTGCTCAGTAATCTTTTTAATGCAGAGGTGTGGTTATGAACCTTACAGGTAGGCAGCCTTGTGTTTGTGCCATTGAGTCTATGATAAAAAATGTATAGGAAAGATGTAAAGGTACCAATTCCTGTGTTAATTATATATTGAAATTGAAAAGTAATTTTATATTATAGGATATCATTTATCCTTTGCAATCAAAACAATAAATAAATATAAAACCTAAAGCCATCATGATTTTTAGAATAGTTCCCATTCTGAGTTTACGTACTTACTGAGCAATGCATTGCATCTGTGTGATTGTGTAGTTATTTCTAAAACTTTCTGAAAAGAGGATTCATCACAAAAATCTTCTTTCTCCCTCCATCTTTCGGCTGTTTCTGGCAGCTTTCAGGGCCTGAAGCACACAAGGTGGCTCTTGCAGGGTTTGTTCTTTGTGCAAAAATTAGAAGGACTGTGACTTTTTGTCCTTAAAAACCTTTCCAAAACAAGGTTTGTTTTGACGTAGTCATAGAGGATGTACTTCCAAGTGGGTGATGTTGACTCCTGGGATGCCTGTGGCATCGCAGCAGGGTGATAAGAGGGCATAGTAACTGTTGAGTTGGGATGGCTCTTAGTGGTGTTCTGCCATTACTGTTTGTTGTGCCCTAGAAATGTGGGAACCCAGGAGAGCTGGACACACGGCCTGGTCTGTAGGGCAGGATGTACCGGAGGGGCTGAGGGAAGCAGCCACCAGCGGTGGCCAGATCACATCCCTTCCTCTCAAGGACCTACCTGCGGTCATCCGACCCCAGGCAGGTAGCCAGAGACTTCTCCTGCTGTGACTTCTTTTATTAGCTTTTTTACTGCCTGACAGCATTCAAGGTGATGGGCGGAGTATTTGCATTTTGGATTTTAAAGTTTCTGGAAGAGAGTTTGTGATGTGTGCTCTGTCTGAACATTACTAGGCTGGTTCCAGACCAGGCAGCAGACATTGATTCAAAGGCCTTGCCATCTACCAGCGAGCCGCAGGCTTTCTGAGTGGAGGCGATGAGGAAATGAGGGGGAAGACGTATCTTTGTCTTAAAAAAAATAAAAAAAGGAAAAACTGGAAAGCAGGCGGTTTGTCACTGTGAGTGTCTCGGGAAGAAGGGCTCCGCGCAGGCGGCGGTGGCCGTGCTGGCACCCCGTGTGCCCGGGCGTTAGGGCAGAGCAGCGCGGGTAGGCCGCACTGCAGGGCTGAGCTGCCAGCCGGGAATGCGGAGAAGCAGGAGGCAGCCCGCCTTCCCTCAGACAGCCATCAGGGATGCAGAGGTTTAGGAGGTGTTCAGCCTCAAAATTAGGACGACTTGAAGGTGAATTAACTGCCGGGCCTGTATATGAGTTGTGTGTTCATGTGTGTATAGGACCTTAAGCACAGAAAGGTTTGGAGAGAGTCTGGAAAGGGTCCATGTTTGGGGAATGCAGTTATTCTGGCTTCCGAGGTACTTTTTTTGTGTAGACAGCATGGAAAATGATTACAAAAACAAGTATTGCAAGACACTTAATGAGATGGGAAACTGGTGGTGTCAAGACTTTGGCTCGTGGGCTTATGTGACTGTGAGAGAATTTCAGCTTTTTTCTGCTTCCTTTCTCCAAGCATTTTCTTGAGCTGCGAACAATCACAAGTGGAGTTTATCCTGTGGGCTTAAAGTCAGCAACCCCAGAAATGCATTGAAAATCTCTCTTGACTTTTGGAACCAGGATCCATGACAGCAACTGGACTTGAGGAAAAAAAAGTACATTTAATGTTTGCTGCCAATTCCACCAGTTCAGTCTCAGACCTCATCTGCTGAGATGTCACACTGTCTGCTTTCACCGTTTTGGAGTGGGGGTGACTGGGGCTAACCAGACCAGGTTTTAGGGAGCTTACTCAGCTTCCTAGTTTCCGGGTGTAGTGAGAGAGTCATCAGGGAGAGGAATGGAGAGAGAATGTCAGTAAGTTGCTCTGCATGGAAGCTAGGCTGTCAGGAGGATTTCCAGTTGGAGATCACCAGGCAGCTTTATTACTGCCCCTGTTTTCTCTTGCATGTGGCTGTACAGAGCTTTTACCACTTGTGCTGAAACACTTCATATCAGGTGTTTAGCTTCAGGCCACATTTGTTTTTGAAAGAAAAGTAAGTAGTAAAAGAAAAAGTTCTTCAGCCATTTCTGAGAATGAAGCTGAGGGAAAAGTGACTTCAAGCTTTGAATTACTTTCATGTCCCCCTTTTTTATAGAAAACAGAAAAAAACCTACGGCAAACTTTGAATCCCTAACAAGGGGGAGAAAGTTGACCTGTTCTTCAAGTTGTCAAAGCTATAATGCAGGGGCATTGAGATTTGAAAGACAGAGTGGGTGAGAGATTGGAATTATAGCCATCAATTGAATAAGTTATTTGTTATCATAGCTGATAATGGCAATGGTGATTTCTCCAGCGTGATCTGGTCCTAATGTTTGTTGTAATTCGGAAGTAAAAGGGACTGTGCATGATCCAGTGAAAGCCAAGCATTCTCATGTCTGTCTTGCTCCAGAGCTGAGTAGGTCATTTCAGCTCTGTGAAGACAGAACTTGGTAACCTAGTCCCACATCTTAAGTAAGCACTTTAGTAATCTTGTCTATATATCTCTGTATTTGTCCACTCTTTCAAGTGCAAAACACAGGTGGGGAATGTGTGATGGTTTCTCTTGCACTGTGATGTACAGGTATAGGTATAGAATTCCTGGTTGAGGGATTTGTTGGTGTAAGTAAGATGAAAAGAATGTTCTTGTGAATGTGTTTTACTGTATAGGCACTTCTGCTCCATGTGGAGTAAGGGTAGCTTGAAAGTTGTTGGACAAGATTTGCACTCCTTGCCAAACACAACTGGTCTCCTAAATAAAAGCAAGGGCCCAGAAGATTGTAAATACCTGTGCATGTGATGTAAACAAACTTTCTGATTCAGGGACCACTACTGAAACTGATGGTTCTCCTCCATAGAATGAACCTATTAGTATCAGTTCATTAGCAAAACTGAGGCCTTGATTTGTAATGAGCCCTTAAGTGTAATTTACAGTATTTTACTAAGTATCTTACTAAGCTGCTGTGGGTGCAAGAGGGAAACAGATTGAGGCTGGAGTAATACTTACCTTTGCTTCCAGTCAGAAGAATTTAGAGCAAAAAAGAAATGTGCCCCACCTCTAGGATCTCCAGTCAGCTTTCCTGCAAACCTTTGCCACAGAGAATGAAATACCCCTGGTGCTCAATACACAGGGCAAAGACTGCTATATTTAAAAATACGTGTAAGTTACTGCAAAGCTGCATTTGCAGTTATCATAGCAAGGAAATTTTTAGAAACCAGGCCTGAAAGAATTTGCAACAGAGTTTCTCAGGATACTCCTGTCATTTCCCATTTGATTTGCTGGAGTTTTAAAAGAACCCCTGGTTTCAGTAGTTACGGCTAGCAATAAATTACTTTATGGTTTTGTTTTGATTATATTCCATGTATATGTATAATATATATTTTTTTTGCTTAAATATTGAAGGGGGTATGTGGAAAGAGAATTTTAAGTTTTTTCACAAGACACTTGATTGAAGTTATTTATTGATGTTAAGTACCCCAGAGCGATGTTGAATAGCTCAGTCCTCTTCTGTTTTGAAGAACTCAAAATGAAAAAAAAATCCCTTTTTTGTTTGTTTTCCAAGAGAGAAAAAAACCTGAATTTAAAAATGGTTTAAACAGATTAGTGATTCTTCTTCCATTTCTTGCAAACTTCTCCCTTGCTCCTGAGCCCGACCACTCTGCCCCTCTCCACTTGCCCACAGAATAACCATGCAACTAATTTTAGAGGTGGGTTTACATGTTTGTTTTAAAAACGCTGCAGTCTCCATCTCTGGTAATCCACCAGGTGGAAGCAGATGTGTAGAATATCTGTGCATGTATTTGTAAATCTGGGTTTGAGCAGATTTGGCATTTCTAAGATGGCAATGTGTGTGCAAAGACAAGGGAATCCTTGGCAGTGTAATACCATCAGTAAAGCAAAAAATTGCAGTTAACCACTTGCAAGGTTCATTGGTGGGTTTTGTTCATGCAGTGGGCTGGGTGAGGTTGTATCAGCCAGTTCTTCTGATGCATGGTTAGACATCACTTGCCTTGCTGTTCTGAATTACAGTAGGGAGATGGGTATCGGGGGGGGATGGGGAGAATAAGATAGAAAGTGGTTTCTTAGAGATGGCTGCTCTTCTTATGCTAACAGAGGTTTTTGGTCTCTTAGCCTCAGGTGTGCTTTTCTGACCTGCAGACTTGTTCATCACTTACTGATGTCTTCCTTGTGTCCATCTTCCCATTAACCACCTGGCACCCCTATACCTTTCTGTTCTTGCAAAAAATAGCACCTTAGAAGTTTGGGCAGTATCCCTGTAGTGTTTGGCCCTCACAGTGATTTTGCATACAGTGCATGTTGGTTGGGAAATAGGCTAAAAGTGCTGAGATTTCTGTTTTATTTGGTTGAGGGATGGGTGGGAGGGCAGGGTGAGTCCACATGTTGTCAAACAGGAAGCTTGACATAGCTCAAAGTGGCCTCCTGAAAGCATCCCTCCAAGTCTGCGAGGCTTCTAAAGGCCGTCATTTGGAAAGGGGCTGTGCTGTCCAGGTTTACAGTGCCTGCTGTGTTTTGTATAACAGAAATGCTGTGGTTGTGTACTGCTGCAGGTTCTTGTTGTCCTTCTACAGGTTTTGTTGGTTGTTTCTCTGTTGACCTGTTGCACTAAACTTCATATCACTGCCTGACAAAACTAGGCTCTTAATAATTTAAAGTTTATTTACAGAGCAAAGCCTGGACAGTACAATGTGTTGAATATATATTGGATGAAATAATTTCCTTACCGACTTGTACTCTTTGAGATTTGCTTAATTCTGAGCATGTTATAGAAACAATCAGATTTCAAAAAAGTGAAGATTTTGCATTCTAAGTCCAGCGTTGCAAAACTGAGTCTTGTACTCTGTGCATGTTGGGACAAAAATAAAATGGAGGAAAATCTGAAAGAAGCCTTTTGCATCACTTGAGGCCCAGTGGGAACTGAGGGTCAGGATCACTCTGAGAATTAATCTGTTCACTAGAGAATATGATAATACAGGGAAATGATGGTATTGCAATAAGGTTTTCAGGCTTTTTATTAGTAGCAGAAACTTTAAAAATAAAAAGAGAGTGAGAACAAGCCTGAGAGCAGAAGTGGCCTGGAGGGGAAATGACCAAGACCAGCTGAGAAATGCAGAGATTGGTGATTCAGGAGTGCTGCTTCACTGCATCTGTGCAAAAAGCATGTCTGTCTTATGAAGGGGGGTGAGAGATCACAGTTCTGTGCAATTTTACTTCTTAATGCAGTTTTGAATAACGTGAAACAGTTCTGGGCCTTCCACTTTTCTTGCAGACTGAGGGTTTTAAACAGAATGCCAGGCCTGCAGAAAAGTGACTGTAATCACAAATCTGAAAGCAGCATGTGACCTTTCTTGTCATTTCTAACAAGCCAGAACTTTGCAGAAATCTGCCCAGGCAAACTTTTGGTCCTGCTGTGCCCCAGTGCAATAATTATAATGCAGAAACAGCTGATGGGTCACGTCTCCAGGCCTGCACAGCGTTATGACTTGCTACCTACATTCCATGTTTAGCTTTGAGAGATCAGATGGTGCAAGCAATGTGAGCTAGCAGTGCCTGAGGACATGCTCAGGGCAACACGTCCTGTCCCTCTGCAGCTTTGGTCTCTTTTCTCTACTTCTGTCCCATCCCATCCCCTTAAGGTGATGCATTTGAAAGTAAATACCAATCTCTCTAGGAGGCAAGCTGCCCCTGTGAAGGCACGTGTGCCATTCCCACTGTGCTGTATGCTAAATCCAAGGGCCCAAGGTTTGTAAATATTGTCTCTAAAGTAACTGGGGGCTCCAGGTGAGCTGCTTGCCCTACTTGCTGGTGGCTCTGGAGCTGTGGTTGGTACATGTGGCACACGGTGGCAGGCTGTTTCAGCATTGTTCCTGATGTGATTTAATGAAGCATGAGTGGTATTGGAGGGGCTAAATTTTGTCTTTGTGCATGGGGAAAGGGTCATTGACAAAACAGACAAATGAGTTGAAAATTAGACTTAATTCAGCTACGTGCGGGAAGGGAGGTGGATGTTTTCAAATTGTGTTCATTTTGTGCTTAGCACTGTGCAAAAGTTACACCCAGTCCTTGATGTAGGAAAAATTGGATAGGTAAGCAGAAAAGTACTAACTCATTGCCTAAGACTGCTCTTGCTTTCTTACTCTTCTCATCCAAGGATGCCATGGGAGAGGTGCAGTAGAGACATTTTAATTATGGTAGTTTGTTTTATTGTGACCTTATTTTCACCGGATTTAATCAGAAAACTAAACTTTATATTAACATATTTTTAAATGATTTTATGCAGAGATGTTGTAAGTGAGCTCTGAGTTGGAGAGAAGGGAGTGAGGGTGAGCAGGGTGAGGGAGTCTGGAGATGGAGCCGGTTGTGGATTCGTTCCACTACATCTTTTCATCTTTCCCCGGTACTGCAGCACCGCAGGAGTAGAGTTACTGACAACATTCTTGCTCAGGTCTCTCATCCCTCACTCAAATAGAGGGTGTAATTTGACTATGTCTCAGCTCCTATGTGTGAAGGCTGTTGATGAAACTATATGTATGTGCATTTTTAAGTACAAACAAAAACCAAACACAAACAAACACAAATCTCAATTCAGATCTGTTCCATGATCCTGGATCACCATGTGGTTGTTCAAACTCTAGAACTGGCATGGGGCCGGAGGGAGAACACGTGGCCAAGAGCTGTGGGGTAAAGTGAGGACTGGCAGTCTGTCCTTCTGAATGACAGCTGTGGCTTACATCAGGTTAAATCAGTCTGAACACTGCAGGCTGAGGCAAAGCAGAATGGATTAAAAGCAGGTTTTCACTTCTAGCCTTGGTTTTCTTGCAATCCTACATCAGCTTGTGGGGGTGCATGCATTTCTGCATCCCAGCTGCCATGGAAAATGAGAGACATCTTCTTACAGGACAGTTCTCACAGTCACTATTTACTGAAGTTTTCCTGATTCAAATGGCTATGCCCACAGCTCTCACAGATAGATTGTGAATCTGGATTTTTATCTCCTGCTTCTCCATCCCTATCAGCTCTTTCCGGCTGCACACAGGTTAACTGTGAGGCCTGCTGGGCTGCTTAATGGGTGGCCTGGCGCTGCCTTTGGGCTGATGCAGATCATTTCTATTGGCCAAGGTTATCTCCTCCTGACCTTGCAGCCAGAACTCAGCCTCTCGTTGGCACAGTAATTGTGAAAAGGAGGGCTTCTGAAAGGATTCCTAAAGGCTGAAATATCCTTTCTGGTTTTGTGAAAACCGTGGGTTTTTTTCATCACCACTCTGAACAGGAAAGGGAAGTGCCTTAATGTTAAGTTTGCAAATTCAGAGAAGGTTGTGTTTACAGATTATTATTTTCTAACATCCACAGTGGAGACTATAAATTTAGTATTGCAGGAGACTGCTGTACTCAATCCACTTTTGCTGCTGTATTTTCTTGGTTGCTTGCTCACTGCACACTGGTAGCTTGCTGTGCAGGATACGTGGCATCTGATTTCCTCCTAGCTGTAGCCTTTTGTACCAAAATGTCTTTTACCTTGGTTACAGTTGGTTCAGTTTACGGGACTAAATGTGCTTGCATGCTTTTGGGATGAACAGGGACTTCTACCTGTGTAATGGAATGAGGCAGAGGGATTAGTGGGGAAAATGTGGAGAGAGGGAGGAGTTGAATGGGGTTTCTTTTCTTTTCTGGAGTCATGAGGCTTCTCGCGTAAGCAGAGAGGGAGCATAGTACATGGAACCTGAAGACCTTTAAAGTACATGCTGAAATGGATGCTGGGAAGATGCAGTACAGTGCTTGGGCACAACTCCAAGGCTCCCAAGGCAAGTAATATTTAAACAAGCTGAACAGCCCCTTTCGGCAAGCAGCAGGAAATCCAGCGCTGAGCTTTGTGTTGTTGCATGGTCAGCAGAAGATAAAAGCTCAGGCTATGCAGCTGGGGTTCCCTCCTATCACTGGATGGCAAACTGTTAAAAAAAGATAAAAGAACAGAAAAGGACAGGGGGTCGTCTTACTGAAAAGCATTCCTTCATATTTTAAGCCATCGAAGTACTTTGAAATACATTGAGCCTGGTGTAAGTCAGGAACAGCACCATCGGAGTGTATTGGAGCTTTTACATCAGTTAGCAGGCAAAAGATTAATTTGTCCCTCTGCCTCATCAGAGATAAAGATTTAACATGAGTAGAACTGCAATATGCGTAGGTGCCACACACAAGTCCCACAGCAGGCAGGAGCTTCCCAAACATTTGTTTTTGGAGCAAGGCGTGTAATGGTGGGTCTGCTGCTGACTTGGGGGTCTCATTCTAAAATTCAATCAGCATTCAGCCATATACAGCCTTTCCAGGTCCCGCTTTCTGCAGCTCCTCCTTGGTTAGGGACGATTTTAACAATGAGGAAGAAAATTTAAATGAATGAAATTGCTAGTTCCAGTCTTCTAATCAGTATTTACTGTATTCCTCCCCTCCATCCCTCCTCCTTTTTTCCTGCATCACAGCACTAGTGTCTTGGGAAAGAAAATGCTTCGGAGCATTTGTTACCAATTTAGCAGCAAGTACGTGCTCAAATTTGGGATTTCTGAGATCTGTGTGTGCCATGTGTAGGCAAAATGTAGTACTTGCAAGTTCCAGTAGAAAGGAATAAACACAAATTTGCTGTTCTGCAGATAGTGTTTCTTTAATCTAATGAGACTTACATTTGTGCAGCCTTTTTGTTTTGGTAAGACGGTTAACCGTCCTCCCTGGGGTGCCTAATTGCTTATCATGAACTAATCAGTCCCCTGGGTATATGGAGGGATGAAACACTGCCAAGACAGAGCCTGTGACTTCCCCCAGAGGTGTGATAACCCTCCCAATTACCCCACCCTTCAGGGAGCTTGCTTACTGCTATTTTAAAGACCTCATTACTTCAGAAATTGTCCATGTTTGGAGATTTTAGGAAGTTTAAAGGGATCTGTTTACTGAGAACCTTTTGAACCTGTAAGCTCTCATATTTTTTATGTCAAATTTGTATTGAATACTGTTTCAGGTTTGGTGTGAAAATGCTGAACATGTTTCTGTTTGTGAAAGTGCCTACCTTCATAGCTCCTGTGGCATGCCAGACCCCAACAGATAAGGAAAGGGCCAGTTTCTGTCTCCAGCTGTTAGTAGATAGGGATGGCAAAATCTTCTAACTTCAGAAACTCCATTTGAAGTTCACATGAAGAAATGAGTGAAACAAATCTGGTGGTGACTCTTCTAATTTTTGGTAGAATGATAGCTGCATGTTACGGTTTGTGAAATGAATTAAAAAGATTAAGAAAAGTGTAGATTAAGAAAAGTTTTTCACCTTACAGTAAAAAATAATTCATTTTAACTAGTGGTTTTGCTTGCATTCTCCTTTCAGTTTCCTGTTTTAACTCATTCATATGACATGCTTGTCTGCTGTACAGGTTGAGATGGCTACTGATCACCTGAATTCTTCTCTTGTATCTTTTTATATTGAATGGTTGAGTTCCATGAGGCATATAAAGCTTACTACAAAATGATGGTTTGAACTGGAAGTGGAAAACAGCTCCTGCTATGTCCCATCAGAGTGAAAATATGAGTTCTCATGTTGAGGTTTCTTCATCCTTTACTTTTGCTCTGAATGAACACAATTTTTGTGTGAAATTTGGGAGATTAAATCTGTCAGATGGGTAGAAATAGCAGTTTGTTCCTTGAAAGAGTTGTAACCTAATCAGTGAATAATATCAGATTTTTTTTCGATTGTGGTTCGTTTAAATTACTTAAGGTTTTCTTCACTTCTGATTGTAGAGTATATTCTGAGTGACCTTAGCAAGATCGATGTAAATAAAAATACTGTTGCTTAAAACTTTAAAGCAAGGTGATTTCAGGCTTTGAATTAACATAAAGTGGCTGTGTGGGCGTGTATGTTTATATGCCTGAGAAAATGTAAATGTGGAAGCATCGCTCCTCAAAAGAAGTGTGACTTTCAGTATCATAGGTCTGATTATATTTCAATGTTGCTTTGCGATGTGTGCATATATGAAAGTGATTAGTCAAGTTTCCACTGGCACACTCTTCCTGTCCTCCTGCAGAAATTGGGATGGGTGCACAGGCCACTTGATCACTTTTGGTTGCTGTTGTTCATTTTTCTCTATTTGCAGCTACTACTTTACCCAGAATTGGGTTGAACCCATACACAGTTCATACGAGTTGGTTTCAGGCTAATGCTTTCGTTAAATATGTATCAATGGAGTCAGCAGAAGGAAATTAATTTCCCTTTTCATATGTGAATTGTTTCAAGGATTGTCTGTATCATCTGTTTCATGGAAATGTGTGAAGCCCTAGTGGTAGAATTGGTTTTTTGGAAGGAGAGGGTGGTTTTGGACTAGCAGCAGACATTTTTGGCTGAAGAAATAGCAACTTGAAACTTCACTTACTGAAGAAACCTGTTCACAATTTTGTCTGTTTGTTTTTTTTTTCCCCAGCGTTCCTGAAATAAACTTCCTGCAATTCTTTGCAGTGTGCAGGTGTCCAGACTCCCCTTTACTCATGGTCGCCTGTGAAACCCGTCAGGCAACTGAAGGCTGTACCTAAAATTCTGCTGGCAGTGCAGCACACTGCAGTGGCCTTGATATAGTAACGGTGGACACCTTGTGCAGCCACAGCTGTAGCATCCCCTCGTAGTCCGAACAACTGAGTATTGCGGTCCAGGAGTCTACACGTGTGGAGGACTGCCTGGAATAGAAAAAGGAAAGCTGCAGAGATTGTAAGCTGCTGCTTGATCCCTGGGGCTGTTGTGCCGAGGAACATCAAAACTTTGCTGGATGGATCCGACAGCTCGTTGCAAAGTAGAGGGTCAGTCTTGCTGGTTATTTGCAGTTACTAACCTCAGTGGATTTTAATATTTTTTTTGTTTCCTTTGTTTTTATATTTTTCTCTGTATGCCTAAGAGGATTGTGGCCTTGCAACCAGAATGCTCATGTTCAGGAAACTTAAGGCTGTTTCTACTGAAGGGCTTTGAAGATCAGCAGGCATTTCCTCCAGGGTTTATAGCATTGTTGAAGGAAACATTCCCTGCAGAAGTCTTCAGGCCTATCCGCCCGACTTTGGTCATTTCTTACCTCACCAGCACGTGGATTATGCTGTTTGCAGACTGTCTAAGCTGCATGATGACCTTCGTGGATTCCTCATGAGCTTTTACAAGGCCAGGCCAGTGTACTTTGTAAAATCCTTTAGAAATGCCTGCTAGGCTTTTAAAGTCCCAGAGCATAGACTATACTACAAGGGACTCGGAAGGTCAGCAGCTGGATGTGGTTGTGGATGAAGGGGGGTTTGTGTGTTTGTGTATGCAGTTCTTGTTTTGAAAATACATATTTTTTTTCAGGTCAGATAGAGATATATTGTTCTTGAGAAGGCTTCTTGTTCTCTCTGATGAAGCTGAGGGGCTTCTAAATTCCATAAGAAATTGATGAACAAGATCCCTATGCCCTTTCTTTGCATGTGTGTTGCAGTTTATATGAAAATGAATAGATGCTGTTTCATTTTGTCATTGTGCTGGAAGCACCTCCCACAGGTTACTTGCACTGCATGTACTTCAAAATAGAAAGAAAACTCATGCTGAAGAGTACCGCTGGCAAGTAGCTCTGCTGTTTAAAATTTTCCAAGTGGCTTTCCCGTGTGGATCTCAACTTGGAGAGGCTTGCCAGCGCTATCTATTGCTGTAATTAATTTACCTAACTAAACCAAGAAAGAAACTTTGTATTTCAGAATTTAGAGCTCTGCAAACAAGCCCAAAGGCCAGCTGGTCTAAACAAGTGGGTATGCTCACAAAACTTGTGGCACCTTGTTCATGGGTGGTGGGAGAGAGCTATTTTTATGAAGGCTGGATTTCTCCTTCACCTGGATGAAGCAATAAACCTCAGTCTGAGTGATCTTTGGTACTTTGGCATCTGTGGCAAATACATATCTGGAATAACCCCTAGTAAAATTAAAACAGCCAGTTTGTATCTTTTAACTCTGGCTCACAATACCAGGAGAATGTCAGCTGATAGTTGTCTATGCTTAATATCACATGGAGATTATGTAGTTGGTTTTCATCTGTTCCTGGTCCTTAGCACAATGTAGGAGTTGGTCAACTTAAGATCTGCTTGTGCCTCTTATGGTGGGGGGCATATACTGGCTTTGGCTTGTGGGCCTGCAGAGTCTGCTTGGTGTGGAGATACAAGCTCAGAAGGAGTGCTACCAGTTACCTTGCTGGAAAGTGGAAAAGCTGTGTAGGCCCTTGGGATATTGCAGCTGGAGGCTGATATTACAGGTACCTCCTAGGGTGGATGGGAGAGGCAGGACTGTACAGCATGCTTCTGAGTCTCTTTGCTCCAGCATCTCTCTCTCTCTCTCCTCTCTGTTTTCTGTGCTTTCCCCTCTGAAAATCTCAAACTCCCTAATTTGAAATTCTGTTTCAGGGGGAAGGGATAGGGATATGATTTGTGTTTCTGAACTTTTTAAATTATCTTGGTTATAGATTGTTGTTGTTGTTATTGTTTGGAGGATGTGATAGGAGGAATAGTTTTGGTGATGACCAGAAGCAGAATACAGGAAGACATGATGTTAACAAGGTGGGGGAGAAAAGGAGGTGTTTGTTTAGAAAAAGCCTAGTCACTAAAGCCTGTGGGGCAGAGGAACCCTGCTGATAACACAGATGAAACAGTCTGCCTCTTTCCTAACTTTAGAGGAGTGGAGCTTTGTAATAAATGGCTGCCATGTGGCAGCTGTCTCCCAGCTTCGTGAGCCTGGCAGTAGTTAATCCTGTCAGCAAGTCATGCTCCTTGGAAAACTGCAGTGAGAAGAGCTTCAAACTCTTGAATCATTCTATCTGCAAAATATTTGCATGTTGAATGTCTTTCTGCTTAAAACAAGTTTGGTAATTTGATGTAGGTTTCCATCTTTAAGTAACATTAAAGTGCAGCTGTGTTGGCTTTGAAATAAAATGTTAGAAACGTGCCGAGATATTGCAATTCTTTTCTCTCTTTAAAAAAGTCATTTTAGTTTTGGAAGGTATATGTTCCAGAGTACAAAATGTACTGTGCAGAGAAGGGACACTGTACTGCTATCCCCATGTGTTAAAAAATTACAGGCTGAGCATTTGATATCATGGTTATCCTTAAAAGCTTGAGGCTTTAAAATTAATCTGTTTGCTTCAGTTTGCTTTTTCTGTTTGGCTGAGCATGTAATGTGTCTATCCTTTTTTCAAAAGTCAAAAAACTAGAATTTTAACTTTAAAAATTTGAAATTTTGTGCAGTGATGTAGCATCATCAGATTTTACAGGCTCATGATAAAATCTTGATGGTTGACAACACTACCACCAGGAAATGGGTTTAAATCCCTGTTATTTCTACTTTTTCTTTTCTCATTTTGCTGTGTTATCTTGTGAAGCATAAAATGTTTTGGCAAGCTACCTGGTACAGTGCTCCCAGCAGAGAGTGTGCTGGCATCTCCTGCAAAGACTGTGTGGTTGGGCTGCAAAGGATGAGTCGGGAGCTCTGCAGTAAGCAAACTGATGCTCTAGCCCTTGTGCTTGCCTGTGTTTGCTAGCATATGGAGGCAGTTAGAGTAGTGAAACACCATGTGGGACATAGCTACTCCAAGAGGAGTTTTTTCCTGGTCTAGCTTATCCTATTTTCAGAATGCTTTTTGTGAAATTGCCTGTGCATTCAGTTCCTCTGTGAAACTCTTCAAATACTCATTTTGGAAGAAGAGAATTGCAACCAGAGCACAGCACAAGAAGCAGGGCACTAGCACAGGAGGTTTTCTGTATCTTCCTCAGTGTGATTCATCCTGCCTCTGTAATCCCTGCTGAACCCGTCCTGCACACACACACAGCTCTGGCTACATGTGAAGAGCAAGTGTGAGGGGGTGAAATGTTTGCTTGTTTCTCCCTCCAGAGATTTGCTTTAAACCTTCACCTCGAGTGCTGGCTCCGAAGCTGCCCTTGGCTGAGCTGCTGGCCATCAGGGTGAGGGACAGAGATGGGGACAGGGACAGTCCCGCCCTCCCTCCCCGCCTCCCTCCCCAACNNNNCCCGCCTCCCTCCCCAACAGCTGCAGGCACCAATTGCCAGGGAGCAGCCCGGCCGCATGGTTTTGTGGTTTTCTTCCTCTTGTTACCAATGTGCCTCCTTGTTTCCGTGATGCTGTGCAGAGGAACAACCAGACGGATTGTCTCCTCTTGGGGTGGGTGCCCAGGCATCTGCACAGCCAGTTGGTATGGCACAGGAGCCCCTGTTTTTTCAGTGACACCAGGGCTATTGATGGCAGGCTGGGGCTGTGCTGCTGCTGCTGCACAGATGCTTGCTCTTGGCCCACCTTAAAAGGACAAGATATCCCGTGGTTTAGGCTGGCCATATATTGTAGGGGATGTCAGCATCTCCGTCACAGCTACCCAGCTGAGCCCAGCGTCTCGCTTCGCCCGCCCTGCATGCCTGCAGCCTCTCCTCAGTCAGAGCTGAGGGGTGCTGTAACTCAGAGTATTTGAAGGGGAGGGCTCTTTTCTTCTCTGTTACTCAGAAATGTTTCCCATCTGGCTCTCACTAGTGCAATGCATCTAGCTCACCCATTGGGCTCTCGGACAAGTATCTCATTCTCTCAGCACAGTACTTGATTAGGCACACAGGTGATGGGACATTAACCTATAGCTCTCCCCACGCCCCCTCCAGGGTTTTAAGTCAAGTAGGTTTGTCAGGGCAACATGAAAATGAAAAAAAAAACCAAGCAACAAAGCTACATTTGGATTGTTTCCTCATTTTGCAATCCATCTTCTCTTGCTTGTCTGAGATGGCAGCAGCAGCAGGAGATAGGGGCTGTGCTTCCCCAGGATTGCTGGGGTTCCCCTCAGACAGGTGCATCTCCCTTCCCTGTGCCTGCTGAGCACAGAGACACACACAGTGGGGTTGCCCACTGGTCCTTGCTTCAGCTTCCCCCGCCTCTCTGCTCTCTTGCCTCGTCCTGGGCTCCTTCGGGGCATGTGGGCAGTGGTTTTGGCAGGCAGTGTGATGCCACTTGCCTGACCTGTCCTGCCTTTGCAAGATACTTCCGTCCCGCCTTCAGGGCCCACTCCCTCCAGTCTCTGGCTTTGCTCTGGACTCCCACCCTCTCCCACACCATGTTCCAAGGCTGTCCCCTTGCCCAGTGGGATGTAAGCCAGCCCTGGCCCGAGTGAGAGATGCTGCAACTGGGCTAGGGAAGACTGATAGTGTGGGGAGGGACTCTGGGCCATGTCCCAAAGAGTGCTGCCCTGCTGCAGCCAGTGCCAGTCCAGGGGAGATGTGAAGGGACTTTCTCGGGTCGCCACTTCATCTAAGGCAAATAAACTGGAGTTAAAGCCAAGAAACACATTGACTTCCTGGAACTCTGCGAGCTGTCCGCACAGCTGTCCCCACTCCTCGAACACATGCAAAGCAGAGCTTATAAGGACAGACAGTATTGCTTTTGTGTCCTTCCTCAGCCAGTGGGGAGGGCGCAGGGGAGGGGATGTGCTGGGTAAAGCCCAAGGCCTGTCTTGTTCCGTGTTCCCCCTGCATTGCTGTGATTCCCAGTGACTGAGGGAAGCCAGTCTCCCTTCCCACTGGCCTCCTCACAGCTGTGCACGCAGGCAAGGATGAGGATGGAGGGGTGTTTGCAGTTGTCAGCATGGGAAGGAATGGATGGATGGCTGCTTAGAGCCACTTGCTTGACTCTCCTGTTGCTCTGACTTTATTTTGTTACCTGAATGTGGTGTTCACAGTTCTGGATTTGTTAAGCTGTCTTCAAATCTCAGTATCCTTTTTGCTTGAGTAAGTTCTTGAAGCTAACTGCAGTTTTGTGATAAAAAAGGAGGGCCAGGTACTCACCAACAAGCTGATATGATATATCACAAGCAGTGATGAGGAGCAGCTCACAGTCTTTGGTCAGGGGAAAGAATGGTGACCCATTAAGAAAATTCTCAAAATTCATCAGCAACTGCTGTTCCTAAATGCAGCCATAGGTTATTGCAAGTCTCGCAGTGCTGTGTGTTCTGTGTGGCACTGCTGTCCCTGAAAAGGGCAGTGCTGGTCAGGAACTCAGTGCAGGCTCTGATCAAACCTCTGTGAGGGGATTACCAAGTGTGCTGGGCTTTCCTGCTGGGAGCCAGGGGGGCCATCAGGTTTCACTTTCGCTCTTGGTGCCCGAGCAGCTTTTGCCTGAGTTCTCTTTTCTAGCCTAGCACAACCACAGGCCCCTGCATGCGGGCTGCTCCCACAGCACACAGCGCTTGCGAAAGGTGAAAACAGCTTCCCTCTTCAAGGGAGGCAAATGGCCAAGGGGGCCAAGAGGATGGGCATGAATTCATTTTGTATTAAGGCTACCCAGTAGCTGTGTGCATTGCTGTAAACCAGTTGATCCATAAAGGTGAATTTCAGCCAGGAAACCCTTGCTTTGCCCATAAGGTGTCTCATTGTTATATTAGTACAACTTCCTTGTTTCAGTGTACTGCACCAATGTAATGCCAAAGTATCATGGTGATTCAGAGCTGTTCACTAAAGAAAGGCATTAGCTCAGTTCAAATTCTGGTATGCTTTATGGAGAGAAGCTTCTGGTCGTCTGAGCCAAAGTCCTGAGGAGCATTACTAGTCCATAAGTCACTAAAAAGTGATTTTCAAAAGCTACATAAAAACCAAATGCACGCATGTATCCCATCATGCTTGCAAGGAAGTAAAACAGGAGGAGTAAATGTGTTTGAATATTTAAAATTTAGCCTCACTGGTGTTATAGCAACAGCAAGCAAGATAGTATGGAAATACAGCGATCATCTTGCTCTTGTTTAGCGCTTCTTCCCCTGTCCCCCTCCCACCAGAAGATCGTCCATAACTCAGTTTTAAGGCATGTCCATGAGTATGTGGTTCACTTGTTTATTCCCTGTCTGGGTATATCTATCTGTGTACAAGTAAGACATACAGATGTTGTAAACTCACAGGTTTATTTCAGGAGGCAAAGTATTATACCTGCACTAACACAAGTAAAATGATTGTTTCACTAATAGCTCAGAGAGTTTATAGAAGATAAGTCTGTCTTCTTTTGTGCTCAGAGAGTACCCTTCAGTAGATGTTACTCCTTTTGGTTGTTGTTTTTGTGTTTGGTTTTAGTTTTTTTGTAGAGGAAAATGTTACTTATAGGTGCAAGTTCAAAAGCTTTGGGGTAGCATTCTTAGTTTTTACTGTTAAGTGAAAGAGCAGCCACCAGATCCTCGCATGCCACTCTCTTTCTTTTCTGTGTCTTCCTCTCCCCATGGGCTGCTCTGTACTGGTGCTCCAGCAGTGGTGACAGTGAGGTGATGCTCCCAGTGTCATTTGCTACTGCTGGGGTGCAGAGTCAGCACCAACACTTCAGTAACAAGGGCAGAGTTGGTATTAAAAAAGGTCAGTTGGGAAAACTTAGTTCATTTGGTTTTCCTTTGCCTTGAGGCAGTGCTTTGAATAGTGTTAACCCTTTTTTCTTCCCACACGATGCCTTTTCACCCTTTTTCCTTCCTGCCAGCTTTGATGGAAAGTTATGTTCAAAAGGTAGTGCTGGTGATAGCGTGCATCCCTTTTGGGGTGGGAGTGACCATTTATGCTTGGGAGCGTTACCTTGTGCTCTGGGAGGAAAATCTGCTCGTCTGCATAGAAGCTTAGTAGGGGACCAGTACATCAGAAGCTGTTAGGAGTGCAGTGTAGCGATTCTTAGGTATTATAGTCTCAAGGGTAAACAGTAAACTTTGTTTATTCAAATGTGATATCTCTCTTTGAAGTTCTGTTCTTGTCTAAATTTGTATACTAGCAGGTCTGGCCTTCATTTAAATGATCCTTGGGGTTTTTTCATGCAACGTAGAAAAAAAAACAGTGGGAAAGCCTTGACTAAGGTAATAGTGTTACTAAGATGGAAATGATGAAGAAGGCTCAGGATTCCTGTTTGGACCTCATGGGAAAAAGTGGTTTGAAATGCATTATGGGGGGGAGGGGGGCTGTGCACATTCCTAACCTGTAACTTTTTTCCCTGTTTCTTCTCTCCCACTGTGTTCTGTACTAAATACTACAGTATATTTAATGAAACCAATAAAACTATTTGGCCAAGAGTGTTAATCTTTCCCTGGCCCAATTAGTGCATGGCTTCTGCTTTTAATGTTAATGTGGATTTTTTTCAGAAGGCAGAACAATAAGCAGCTTTGTGCTGTGTACCAGGTTTTCTCCCTTCTTGCCTGTATTGTGCATTTCTTCCTATCTATTCCAAAGGGAGGGCTCATGAGCAAAGACAGTGGAGCAATCTGGAACAGAGACTTGTACCAAGGGCCGGGACGTGCTGCTCTGTGCTTGTGTAGCTGCCTCTTAGTTGTAAGTCAAATGACTGTGACTCTGAAGACTCATCATTTTTTCTCCTTTCTTCTTCCTTCTCCTGTGGCCTGTGTTCTCCTTTTTACTTCATCCATGATGCTCTTCACCAGAAGGAGAAACAGCTGTAGCTGTTTAGAGTGGTTTTAAAACAAACAAACAAAAAACCCCAAATAAATACACATAAGCAAATCAGGGGGGGTAACTGCTGATGGGCTCAGCTTTAACATACAGTGGAGTCACACTTTATCCCAAAGGAGGAAATAGGTCTAGCAAGTGTCTTCCTGTGCAGACTGAATGGGAAGCAACAAGGTATTTTTTTTTTTGTAAGCTCTGCTTTTGCAGTGTCTCTCCCATTAGCTGGTTATGTGGGGCATTTTGGGTGGACCTCTGTCAGAAGCAGGAGCTATCAGCCCCTCAGGGCTCTCTGTGGGATGGAAGTTGTCCCGGTTTCATGTTGTCAGCAGCCTCATCAAGTGGAAGGAACACGTTCCTGCAGAAGAGACAGGTCTCTTGGTGTGGCCGTGCAGAGCGGGCTGCATTGTCTTGTTTGGTCCTGTCTCCCCTACCATTTGTCATCACTCTTGCTTAGTAACTTGCTCTCTGCTTTTCCTCCTTTTCACACAGGATGAATGTGACACTAGGGGGTTTCTTCAAAGTAGAAGATGAATGCTTGTGACCACTTCCCTGTTTCCTAGAGGCTTTAGTCCGATGTTGAATGCAACCTGAGGCTGCACTGTTTCTCAGCTTATTTCCTGTTTATCCTTTTTCCTGGAGGTCTTTGTTTTCTTTTGGGGAGAGGGAGGAAGGAGGCTCTGTCAGCACAACCTCCACACCGGGGCATTTGGTGTGAGCTGGGAGGATTTACAATCTGGAAGGCAGTATGGCATAGGGCATCTGTGCTGGTTGCTGCCTGTCTGATTCCCTGAGTTTCATAGGTGCTGTGGAAGAAAATCCCAACACTTCCCTATCCTCAGTGATGCGGTTTTTTTAAGTGAAAAAAAAAAAAGACCAAACAACCAGCCCAAAGCAAAAAAAAAACCCCAGGGCTGCAAGAGAAATCTCTCAGTATGTTCCTGCCTAAAGGCGCTCTGCCATGGGTTTTCCCACAGGAAGGAGTGATTTGGCCCAGCGTTCTTATTGTTTCTATATCCTATTGCAAATAGAAAGTTATGCTTCTGAAATTGGTGTATGTTGCTCATGCAGTTGTCTTTGTTTCAGTGGTGCATTTTTGTTTCATGCAAGAGAATGGAAAATACATAGGTAAATAAAAACGTGCAGCAGTAGTTAAGTTGCAGTCTCTCAACAGCTTTCAAAACTGGAAATTTTTGATGTGCAGAAAATGGTTTTAAGGACAAGATCTCTGACTACATATATTTGCTTGCCTTTGGAGGAAGATATTTGGATTCTGAAAAGAAAACCATTAGCTCATAGAAACTATGAAAGGCTGTAATAGTATAATACGTAGTTTTCCTCCTGAAAAAAAAAACCAAAACAGAGAGCAAGTTGGCAGGTTTTTCTGAAACAGTAGGTAAGGTTTTTAAATGTGCTTATATGCCTGCCTGTTCTGCAGGCTCTCTCTGCATTTCCCATTTTCAGTGTTGCTAAAAGCAACACCAGGAATTCTGACTGTAGTTCTCTGGAAAGCTACTAAGCTGTCTTAAAGTTACCTTGGCAAACACAGGAGTCTTCAGAGTTACACAATAGATTTTTTTTCCAGGATGTATCAGTGGTGACATTAATGTGCTAGGTATTGACTGAAAGAATGAATGTGTGTGTTTTGGAAGGAATTGTGTATTTTGTTTGTTTAGGGTTTTTTTAAGGACTAAAGCACTTAACTTTTTTTAACAGAAGTACCTCCAAATAGTTTAAACTGGTCCTTACTTTTGGTAGTGCTAAACAGATAGAGAAAGCAGTTTTAGATTTAGGCCAGTCTTGAAAACGATTCTGTTGCTTATTCTATTCAGGAGTAAGTCAGCTACCATATAAGTGATTAAAATAAGATGGGGGCAGGGGAGAAAGAATTATGTTGCTCTTGAATGAGATGGCCCTTTTTTAAAAGCGAACAAAATAACAGTGAAATTACAGCAGTTGAAACAGTTGTGACAAAATAAAGCCAAACAAATAAATGGCTCCCATAATCACTGAAGAAAACACAGAAGGACGGATGCTTGGCCTCACCTTGGGGCAAGAAATCCCTGGGTTGCAGGGATCACCAGTATTTTCTTAACAGAAAAGTACAAAAATAATTAGGGAAAAGTTATTTTGAGTTGTTCAGGTTAGTCTGATTTTTTTGTTTTGAAGGTACAGATGAACAGCAGTATTTGTTAAGAGGTTGATGTTTTCCTGAGCCTTGCATTACTTGGGCTTAGACAGGTCCCAGGTTTTGTCTCTAGACTGCAGTGGCCTGCTGTGCCAGATCATCTGTGTGCCACTCCTTAGAAGGTCGGCAGCTGAATGTAGGAAGGTTGAATCCGCTGCTTTGTCTGGCGTGGTGTGAAATGAGGAGCCACCTGACACAAGGTGGGCCCTTTCTTTTGGCTTGCCCGTTCTCGGGTGCTCCAGATTGTTGGCAGTTGGGGTAACATAGTTGGTTATTGTTTTCTAAAGCTGTTCAAACAGCATTTGAAGACCTGTTGCATGACTGATTTTCGTGTCATCCTTGGGAATGTAATTTTTATAAAAGGAAGAAACCCTGTTAACTGTAGTTTGAAGGCAATTGTCTCTGTTCTCTTGATAAAAGGAAAACCTGTATTGAGCTTACTGTTGTCATTTGTAAATCTGAGATGATGAAATGTCCACAGTGTGATTCTTTTCATAGTGAGATAAACATTTTGCTTGTAAGGTTATAAAAGTATATTTCTCAGTTTTCCATATTACAAATAACCTTTTCCAGCGGCTATAGCCATGAGTGCTGTGGGCAGAGAACTCCTGTTTCTCATGTGTTGATCATTCCTCATCACTTCTAAAAATGATGTTTAACTGCCCTGTCATTCTCGAGAGAGAACAGGCACCCTTCCTTAAACCCCAGTGATAGCATGATAAGTTTGTGGTTTCAGAAAGGGGTGTGGAGGAATTCTGTTGGTACATGCAATGGCTACTTACGTCTTCAGCTCATGTGGGAACCTTGGGCATTGGATGTGAGGAATGTGCCAAATGGTCCCGGAAACCTCTACAGTAATTTCACCACTGCTAGAAGGAAGAAGGTGGCCACCATGAATTCATGTATTGGAGTAAATGTTAATCTTCCTAGAAGAGAAGATGGGAGCTGTGTGTGTATGTATGAAATTGAATCACCTAAATTCTCTAGGTGCAGAATATTCTTCCAGCTTCCTAATCAAATGTCATTATTTTCAGTAATAGGCTAGCTTGCTCTCTCTTCCTCCATTTTTGGCTGGCTTAATGCTGCAGACCAAGCTGGCAGGGGTTTCTTTGTTTGCCCAGGTTTTGCCACTGGTGGAAGCAGCAGCATCTCCCAGCCCCTATGCCTGGGCACTCATGAGGGTGGGTGCTTGGCTGCACTGGCACTGCTGGTGTGCTTCTGTCATCAGACCTATTTGGTCGTCAGGGGATCCCTCAAAATAAAGGGCTGTAGTCTTATTTTCCTAAAATGGCTTCCATAAAAGCTTACTCCCTTTCTCTTTTTTCCTTCTCCCTCATGTAGTGCTAGAGGGTGCTGCTGAAGAAGAGGCTGAAGAGCCAGACGCAACTGTACATACTACACTAAGTGAGGAGACCAGCAACCCAGAAGAGAGCCACAGTCAATCAGGGGAGAAAGATGAAGGTAATTGGTTCAACTAGCTCTGTGACTCCATAAATTAGGGCATTGATTAAGAATGTAGAAACATTTCTCACCCATCCATACACCCTATTGTGTGAAGAGTATAAGGTAACATTGAGCAGAAGCACTGGTGCATACATTCATTTTCCCATCCCAAACTTTTATCTGTCTGAAAAGTATAAAATAGGTTGAACAGAAGCATGGGCACATAAATTCTCAACCACTACTGCAGGCTTCCAAAGTAAGATTTTCTTGGCTCACAGTTACTTGGCACCACATAACTTAGCCTCAAAAAACCACCTGTTTATAATCCTCAAACTTATGTTCCAAAGACACTATTATGCAGAGATCAAATGTTCACAGACAAACGTGTTCCTCCTTGTTCACCCTCGCATACTCAGTGCCTTTCTCACAACACACATTAATGTTCTGTGCTTTCCACCAGAGGTGACAGAGCAGTAGGCTTGCAGGGTGTTTCTGTTTGTTAGGGAGGCTTCTTGAGGGGGGAAAGGAGTGTTTACTTTGAAAGCACCTTCCTTTTAGGGAGAGGAAAGGAAGAAAATAGAAGGCTTTTCCTGTGTGTTTGACGTATCTGTATGTTGAGAGACCACAGATGAGATTTTAGGTGTATTTTGAGATTGGTATCTGAGATAGGAACACCCCTGCTACTTAGAGCATGTGATGGAGAGGTTTGAACCTCAACAGCTTTGGCTCCACAGTTCATCATGTGTGTAACACATATTCTCCATGGAATGGAATAGCATAGCTTGGTATACCAAAATGATATATGTGCCATCTGTGGCACCAAGGAGGCAATAGGGGGAATACAGGGTTTTGTTTTGGTTGGATTTTTGCTACTTTGGCTTATTCTGTATACAGAGCTGGCTTAAACCACACTTAAAAGAGAACCCAGTACCCTACACTGTGTTACTAATGCCTTAATTGTGCAATCCTGTTTAAAACACATGCCTGCTTGAATGATTGTGCTTGCCAGAGTGTGCATTCATCAGTACTGCTCTACTAGTTCATGGTGATCACAAGGTACCACAAATAATACCATTTCACTGCAAGAGAGTGTAAAGTAAATCACTCTGTAAGCTTCATATTGAATTAAGGTTGAAAATGAAGAAAATGGGAATGTCCTATGAGAAAAATGTACATTTTGTCCTGTGCTTTCTGATATGAGAAGCCTGTCCTAAGAACTCCAATTACTATGGCCTGTTGCCTGTGCTCCATGATGATCCAGCAGAGTGTGATGTGAGTTACAGGCAGCTGAAAATATTGTGAGTTGTTTGGGTTTTTTTAAGATGGCCTAGGAACTCCTATGTGTGTTTTTAATTCCAGAGAAGCAGCTGGAAAGCTTAAACAGCTATAAGGTATCACCAAGTTCACCAAACAGTTTGGACGGAGCTGACTTGTCCTCCATTGACGCCATGATGTCAGCAGTGATGAACGTGGGAAAGATTGCTGAAAACAGCGGGAATTCTCAAAATGTCAAATCCCCCTCAAAGTCTCCTGCACCAAATCGGATTGGCAGGAGGAACCAGGTACGTAAACCCAAATGCAGGGAGGACAAAGGAGAGATAAGCAACAGCCTGGAAAGTGATAAGATGTAACTTGTGTTTCTGTGATTGTTTTGCCTTTTTTCCCCTCAGTGGTTGTTCCTCTGTGTATGTTTTCTGGTATCTCTCCAGACCATTAATTAGAAAACTGGGAATCAGAAGGGTCCGCTTGCTTAAATTGACACATTAAACATTTGAGCACAAGCTCCAGTGCCATGCAGTGCTGAGCTGGTCTAGCAGATGCCCCTAGCAGCAACAAAGTCACCTAAGAACTGTCATTTTGTCCTGCTGCATCCTTTCTCCAGGCTTTTGCATTTGCATAATCTCATAAGGTGTGTAGCTGCCCCACGGAGGATTCAAGTGATTTATGGTTAAAGGTGATTTTGGTACAAAACATTCATCAGGATGCTCAGTTCATATGTGTAGTGTAAGGTGCCCCTAATTTTCTTGTTAATAAAAGCCTGAAGAGCTGTTCCAGAATGCCTTGTATGAATTTTGCAGAGTAAATATATGTAGCTTTTTTGTATCAGTTTTTTTCCATTTACCAGTGGATGGCACCAGCTGATAGTAATATTGATCTAAACAAATGAGAGCGTTGTATCAATTAAGCTGTAGGTATTTATATCTGTGTTTTTCTCCGGCTGGGCCAAGCTCCTCTAAAGAAGGTGCTGCAGAATATCAAGAAAATCCCCAGATCCCTGTGGTCATTTGACTTTAGAGCTTGAGGTGAAGCATAGACTTTGTAAACGAATCAAGATGTAACAGGGACCAGAAAGGCTGAGAGGCATGACTCATGTGATGTTCCTATAGTAGTGTATTAATAGCTTGCTGAGTAGCTGCCCAGTTGACAGACTTACGACTTGTCTTGGATTTTTTAGCATGAAAGGAGTTAAAAGCCGTCAGCTGTAAAAGGACATCCTTAAATGAGGAATGGGCAGTATATGGACAGCTGTGTTTGTGGGATTCTGTTGTCTAGCACCTGGCTCTAAGGTTTATTTACAATCTTCTCACTTAGGGGCTGCCCTGGTTCCTTGATTTCATCATGTGAAGTGAGGCACTGGAGTCCAGACCAGTCTCACTCAGGGCAGTGCTGTTACACAGCTGTCCACCGGTACACCATGTGGTCTGGCTTCAGGGAAGTTTATTAGTGTTGGTGACCTTTATTCCACCTGGTATTTCGGTGGGCATCAAATCAAAGGAAGCTCTAGAGTAAATGTGACAGGATTAAGAGGGATTCTTACAGCATAAAAATAAACAAATACATTGAAAACATAGTAAATAGCCTATTTGTCTCCAGGCTGAAAGATTGTTAAGGCCAGCGGGGCAAATGGCTACATTTACTGAGAAAATAGAAGTGAGATGTGAAATATTAAGTGGGTATCAATCTTGTTAGCAGGCTCTAATACAGTGAATTTCCACTTTCAGCATAGCAGAATGAAAGCACTGAATTGTTTTAGTGTGTAGCAGTGCCGGGATCTCAGATTCTGGTCAGAATATGCCCCTTATTATAATTGGAAGGATAATAACAGCTGATTTTCTGTGTCTGCTGTTTCCCATGAGTTGGCAGCGAAACATTTTGCCCTGAACCTTTGTCCCAAAGTCTATGGTTCTCTTTATAATGCTGACTTTATCTTGGCTGCCATCTACCCATAGTCTAATAAGCATGTTCTCACATCAACTTGCATGTATTTTAACTTCTCATTTGCTTTGCTCTTGAAGAAAATAAATAGTGTGACAGAGGTGTTTTTTGGGATGGAGAAAAAGAGACAGACTTAATGCACAGCTCTGAAAGCATTGGCCATCAGCTGAATGCAGAGCAGTTGTGCCAGATTGACTTACTAAAGGGAGAGTAGCTGACAAATGAGCTGCTAATTTTATCTTTCAGTTCAAGAACTGTGTTTTCACCAGCTTGGCTCTGGTGGGGTAGCTGAGTGCTGTGTTTTAAATCGGTGAATGGGAGTACTCTTACAGTAGGGATGCTAATGTTTTTTGGTCTGGATTGGGTTAGTGAACGGATTTGCTTGAGCTGTGTTACGGTATGCAGCATGTAGCCTGTCTGACCACTGGAGAAAGTTTGGGTTTTAGTTAATAATAAACCCCAGATTCAATACTAATCAGCTCTGGCTGAGCTATAGTGTGTTTCTGATCTTTGCTTCAAGGTGAACCTGTAATTACTCTATCTTCTGTTAATTTGCCGGTTTGAAGAGAAGGCAGTCTGGAAAGCAGGCTTTGAAATCATCAAGTGCATCATGCAGAACTGCAGCACTCGTTTAAAGAGGAGAGGGGCAAAAAACCAGTAGTGGGTTGATAATATCGCCGAAATAGCCTGGGGATTAAACATCGTCTAAACTGTCAGCACGTATGCAGGGATTTTCCTTGTGCCACAGTGTGTTTGTGCTTTGTCTTGAGCCAGGTTTTAACAGGGTACAGTAGAAATGGAGCTGAACACTACTCCACAGTCAGGTTGCGTATAGTAAAATTAAAGTTGTATAAGTAGGATGGAGTTAATGTTTGTGAATTACGCTTTGTATATAAAAATTGGGGGATGGTCACTGAGATAACACATTTTAATTTTCTTTGAGTGTTCAGACTTCATAATGGCAGCCTTTCTTTCTTTCTAATGTTTTGCAAGTGCTAGTACATTATCCCTTGGCCTGTATGTGTGGCCTACAGTGATTACCTTTAGGATGTAGAGGCTGAAATGTAGTTGGAAAAATATGTACAAGCAAAAGAGTGGGGAGAAATGGGAGAACCTAATCCTTTCATTTTAGAAACAAAGTCTCAAGACTTGTTTTCTTCAGGCAAAATGGTAAAATAGCTCTTCATCCATGTCCACAGGTCACAGAAGTTATTGCAAAATTATTATGGCCCTGCTTCTGAAAATAAAATGTAATATAGGGACTCTCTAGAATGGTTCTCCAAATCAAGCAGGAGGGGATATTGCTTTATTGAGACATAAAAAGAGCTTTCTCTAACACTGTGCCTGCATCTTGCCATCCTAATGTGCCAGAGAATTTGTCCCAGAGACTTGGGTTAGTCATTCTCAATGTTCTTTGTGAACGCTTGTGTCTGACAACCTGGAAATGGTTGCTTCTCAGTGATGACTTTAGAATCTCACTGGGGGAAATGAATGGTGTGGAGAGAGGAAATACACAGACACATTCATACCCATCAACTTGCAGCTAAAGAGATGCTGAGAATGGGTTCTGCTTTTTGCTTGTTTTCAAGCTTTTACTAATGAGACTTAAACAAGCTGACAAAAAACTTCAGTAGAAAATGTTCCTTGGCATAAAAATTAATGTGCTTTCCCATTGGTCATGCAGAGATGGTTTTTGTACTCTCTTGTCTATAGAGGTGTGCATCATTCTAATGGAAAACTGAGGTTTAATTCTGAGTGCCAAGTCATCTTCCTTGTAATATGCAGGCATTGGTGCATAAGCCATGCCTGCCTTCCTGGTGAGGTTGTGCAAATGCCCTTTACATCATCCAGTAGCCATCCTTGTGGACAAACTGAGGCAAACAGCTTTGGTTCCTGTAAGAGTGCCATTTCATCCTTGGCTGGAAGAGTGTGGCTTTGCTCAGTGTCCCAAGGGCATCCTTAAATCAGGTTGAGCTCTCTGGTCAGCTTCATTGTTTGTACTCGTGGTTTGACCGTGGTTACTCCTGATTCTCACCTGGGCGGAGGATGGCGGGGTTCATAATGTGTTCTTTTGGAGTCACGTACACTCCTGCATTGTCACCTCTTCCTTGCTATGATCTCATCAGATCTTGCAAGATTCAGAAGGGTGGGGCCTGGCTGGTGTGCCTGGATGGGATGCTTCCAGCAGGAACACAGGATGCTAAAGGAAATGGTGCTGATGATTCAGTAAATGCCACTCTTCCTTCTGAGTCAGCCACGGAGCAGAATTTGCAGCCCCTACAAAAGGGCACCAAGATAGTGCTTTGCCATCAAGATGGGCTGGAAAATCTGAAGTTCTGACAACTTGTGCTATTAAAAATCTCTGAGAGGAATAATGGTGTTTGCCCATATATTCTGATGATGTTCCAGGAATTACTTTCTGGTCAGCTAAATTCCTCCTGGCAGTTTGAGCTCCTTGCATTTGCCTTCACTTCCTGTCCTAAACTGCTACTGCTGGAGTATCTGTGTGCTGTTAAAACAGCTGCTGTACTTCGGTGGTAGTTGAAAAGGCCACTGTTTATAAATTTAGAAGTTTCTGAAATTTACTTGAAGGATCTATCAGATGAAAAACGTATAAATTCAAGTTATTCTGTTAGCAGTGGCCTTTTGTACTTGGGATGGATTATATTTTTCTACCCTCATCACTGACAACTTTCTAGTCTTTTTATATTGATATTCCTTCTGATTGTTTTGTTCTCTTTTGTCCACAGGAAACAAAAGAAGAGAAGTCTTCCTATACCTGTCCTCTGTGTGAAAAGATTTGCACTACACAGCACCAGCTAACTATGCACATCCGTCAGGTATGCAGAGTCCCAGCTCTTGATTTCTTACTTTTATTAAGAGTGTTTCATTTGTCAGGTTGCATTTTGCAATGGTGAAAAACAATTCCATGTGTAAGTCAATGAACTGCTTCCATTGTTTTGCTTTTGTTTTAGCCTTCCCTTGCATTTTCTTCAAAAAACCCTACAAACCTAACCCTGAGGTGGATAATTTTCCTCCTTTCCTTGCCTGGCATTCCACCCCCCTACCCAGTGGCTCAAACAAGGATGTGTGTCCTGTTCTGCATAGCTTAAGGTATCTTAAGGATCTGGAAAACCACTTCCATCATGAGGCCTAAGTCCTGTTTTATTATTCTGTTTGAGTACAGATCTTTTTACTGGTCATGCAAATTAAGAAACAGGAAGACATAATTTTTAAATAACTCAGTGTAGGTGAGCTTCTCAGTCTTTCACAATTATAGCAGTTTTTTGAGGCTTTTTTTTTTTTTAAACTGGATAATGCACTTTTTTGTCAGCTACAGGCCTGCTCTTGCTCCTCCTGAAATACATGCATACTTAATAAGGAGGTTTGCCCTTTTCTCTAGCAGAAGGTACTGCTTTGGATGCTAAGGTGTGGTTGATGACTGGCTTCACTAGATATTTATTGCTTCGGTTTTTCCTCCTGTGCTTTAACTGTTACTTAATTATTTTTTACTTACTCTCCTGAGGTTTTTGTTTGTTTGTTTGTTTTTGGGTTTTCTTTGTATGTGAAGAAATCTTCAAGTCTGTGAATACAAGTAAGAAAGAGTGGTACATATAGCACAGTAGCTAATGGCCATAGCTTGACCTTGTAATGCATTCTTATGGCCATAGAAGTCTGCATGTACACTCAGAAGCAGTTTAGATTTGTTATCTTCCCATAGAGTAAGTTTAAAATTAATATCTTTAAAGAGTATTTGCTTATAAGTGTCTGTCTTCTGCTGTGAACTTTGTAATTCCATCCTCTTTCCTTACCACTCACACAACCCCAAACCACTGCACAGCTTAAAGTATCCCAAGGTACCATCTGTCTGATGGGTTTGCTGGGTCCCTCTGTAACCTCTTTTGCTGCAGACCCAGCAGAAATGCTGCATTGCAGGCTGTATGAAACAGCTACTTGTGCTGGTGCATTAAGGGGTTAAAGATGAGGGGGGAGGAGGGGGGCTGGAGTTCAGGGAGGAGGGCTGGGGAGGAGAGGTATCTACAGGGCACACCTTCTTATAAGGTACTGTGCCAAGTGGCTCTTTAGAGCTGCTTAATTTAAGATGTTTATAGCTCTTGCTGATATTTTACTGGCACTTCAGAAGGGGCATTCAATGAAAAAAAAAATCATTGCTTTCTCCAGCATAACACTGACACTGGAGGGACAGACCATTCCTGCAGCATCTGTGGAAAGTCTCTGAGCTCAGCGAGCTCCCTTGATCGCCACATGCTGGTGCACTCAGGTGAAAGGCCTTATAAATGTTCAGTATGTGGACAGTCCTTCACCACCAATGGAAACATGCACAGGTGAGTGCTGATCGTGTCCCAGGAGTTTGGAAAGGATTACAGCATAGGGGGCTGTTTTGTTTCCTTGGAGGGACTAGCAACCTGACTGTAAAGACACTTGGGCAGGAAATGTGGAGTATCTGTGACCTACAAATGTGGTATAACACACACTGCAGCTACTTAGATGCTTAAGTAGTGGGAGGAAATCAGAATTGAGAAAGATCTTCTAGCTGTCTTTAAGTATTACCAAGAGTTGTTACAGTTTTGGTTTTTTGGTTGTTTTTTTGTTTTTTTGTTTTTTTTTTTTTGTAATACTGCTAGTATGATAAATGGATTTTCCTCAGGGGATAAAAATATATAGCCAAGCTATATAGGAGCTTCTAATTTCATTGCTTTAGAGTCATGGATTCAAGTGGTTGTATTAGAACATCTGGGGTTTTGTTGGTGTTATGTACTTAAGTATCCAAGTGCCATCACGAAGATGCCTCTTTGGCATATTTATCTTGTTTTTAAATACATGCATCAATATTTGTTTGCACTATAGACAACTTATTGCACTACAGATCTGGCAAATTCTCTGCAGTCCATATTTCCAAATGTAGTTTCCTTTGTAGGGATGTAGCAATATGTACAGTTGTCAATTGTGGAAACAAAATGTTAAAGTGCATGGATTTTCCTTCCCCTCTCTCTTCCCTTGATTCAGTATTCATTTATTTGCATGGGTGGAATATCTCAGAACTGATAAAGACTTCATGGATTCCCACATAGCTTTAGTCCCCATATCAAAGAGTTTACAGCCTACAAAGAAACTGTAAGATGGGTGGGGGAAAAGAATATTGCTTACAAGCCAAAAGGGCAGGAGTGATGGTTATGGACTTGTTCTGTGTGGAAAGGAAGAGGTCTTGTTTCCCTGATTATTGCCAATAATTTTCCAAGCAGTGTGCTATAGGTGGAATGAAAGGGTGATTTTGATGACAGTAGGAAAGTCCTGCACAACGGAAGCAATACCTGCTTGCAGCATTACCTTTTCTGTATCATTTTGCTCGTGTTAAACACTTGGGTGAAAAAAGAGGGAATGCAGTTTTGTAATTCTTTAACTTACGGTTGATTGGAATTGGGGAGAGTTGGCAAGATAGATAAAAAATGAGAAGGGAAGAACACAAAGAGATACTGGCCTTGGGCACTGAATAAATCACACATCTGACTCATGTGACCAGAGGTGTTGTGAGCCACGTTTTCCAGGTCGGGTCATTACTCCGTGTGACGTGTGGAAGGCAGGGCCACTGCTGAGTTGCAGCTGATGCCACTGTCAGTATCCAAGGGTGACTTCCAGTGGTGGAACTCTGGGATGGTCAGTCACTTGCATCTGGGTGGTTTGCTGAAGGACTGCTTGTGTGTTTTCTTTGGGTTTTTGCTCACTGGGCATGTCTTATGCTCTCCTAGAAGCAGGAAAGGGAGGCTTCCCCTGAAACTTGACTCCAGGCCTAGGAGAGTTTGGCGTAGTCACCTTTGCTTATGAAGGATTCCCCATAGAGAAATTCCTAGCATGCTTTTGTAGCAAATTTATAGTCAGAATTGCCAGACTCAGTGACTTGCCCAAAAGAAGTAGAGACCAGAACCTATGAGAAGATAGTTTGGTTTTAATTTTTTCTCTTAACAAGATGATGCCTGATGTTACCGGGATGGAGGGCTGTATTTACCAGCCACACTAAGAAGGACCTAAGTACATGCAAGAGAGATCTTGATATGAGAAGTTTTTTGCCTGATAGGTGCCTGTTGGTTTTGTTAAGCTCCTTCTTGTGTGGGGCTGTCCTAGGCTTGCTCCTGAGCTTGGTATCTCTGCAACAAGCGACCCCAGACCCACGACCAGCAAAATCCTGAGCACACTGAAATATGCTGGTTTGGCTAAAGGAGAGTTGTGGTTGGCAGACTGTGCCTTCTGGTCTTCTACAGTGAATAACCTTTTCTTGCTGCTATAACTGACTGTAATACTGGATCTTGTTGCTGAAGGAAGGCATGAATGTGCAAGTAGGCAGATGAGGATAAATGCAAAGTGAAATCAAATTTTTTATCTGGTGTTATGACATACTCACAAGGAAGATGTTCATTTTGCCCGCTAGTACCTCCTTCTGAAACAGGTATTTCCGGTCTAAGATAGTGTGAAGTAAATTTTTTTTTCAGGCATCTCAAAGTTAGCTGTAGCATCATGTCCAATGGACTGTCAGTGCTATGGCTGAATGCGTCTCACATCTCATTCAAAACTGCTTCTGTCTCAGGATTCCAGAGCAAGGACCTGTTTGCCAGGTCCTGCCTCATGTGTAACTCCTGCAGGCCACGTCTGTGGTGGTGCCATGTCTGTTCTTCTGTACCAGCTAGGTAATACTACAAGGCCATCTTTCTACTCTTTTGTGTGCAATTCTTTTATTGTTCTCTATTTTTGTGCTACAGTATCTTAAGTAGTGGACAGATATATGTCCCAACCAGCAAAAAAAAAAAAATTCTCATGTGCCCCTGATAGCCAGCATGGTGGTATCCCTGGGCCATTGCACAACATGGGGTCAGAGAGAGAGGAGTTACAGGTTTAGCAGAAATTTGTGATGTGCTGGTAAAGAATGAGTGTAACTTGCAAAGGTCCTGCAGAAGCCTCCCAGGATTTACTGCACTTACACCAAATAAGCTTAGTTTACAGGAGAGGAGCGAGGGAGAAGTTGGTCTGCTGGTATTTGAATGGTGGGAAAAATGTGTAGGCTTATGCCATGTCCATCCTCTCTTCTCTTTTTCCCCCTCTGCCATGTTCTGGCTCTTATTTAGCTGCCTATACTATTTTTAAACCAAGACTTTTAAATAACCTTTTAGGGGAAAAAGTTCAATGGAATGGTTTTGTCCAGGGAAGTATTGTGCCATGAGAGTACTTACTGCTGTGCCATCACAGAATGAAATTTCTGATCTATTTTTCAAACTCAAAGCAGCCATATCATTAGACTTTCAGCTGAGTAGAAGAGGGAAGGAGACAAGTTTTGGTTGCTTTTTTGGGTTAGAAAATGATTAACAGTGTTGTTACCTCTCAAATATCGACCATCTCCATCAAAAGTATTTTTTCACCACCTTCACTTTACCAAGGGAGAAAAAAAACTCCAGAGCTCTTACTTGATGCTCTTTTGCATTACAGTAAAACTGCTTTGCAACAGCCAGACTTTTTGTAGAGTGAGTGAGAACGTTGTTTCCTGCATATCTCTTCCCCGAGTTAGTGTAGCTGTGCTGGGTGTTGCATGTACTCTTCACTTGTGAAATCGATGCTGGCCTTCCTGACTCCCACAATACATGCAACACTTCATTTGTAAATGAGTCATAGTCTCTCACATGAAGTCCAGTTTCTTTTTGTTGTGCTCCTTGGCTCCTCGTCAACAAGTTAAGTTGAATGGGCACAGCAGATTTAGGTGGGGTGGGAAGGTTCGCTTGTGCAATACTAGTAAGAAAAAGAGGTTAAAACCTGCTTCCTTTTCTGACTAGTGTGACTCTTGGCCAGGATTTTCAACAGGGAACCTTGAGCCCAGGGTATCTCAGGAAACTCTCTTACAGGCTGCCAGGCTGTTGAGGAGTGACCTGAGCCTTCTGTGGGGACAGTCACATTTGGAGAGAGTGAAGGTCTCTGGAGAGTGCTCAATGTCCAGAGCAAAAAACCTATTTTCCCATTCTTCCTGATATGCTGTCAGGCTGTCTGCTGCCATATCAGTGCTGTTCCTAATGTTTGTGGAGGGTTGGTGCAGTCTGATACAACAACTGGAAGATCCGTTAATGCCTGGTATCAGCATCAGGAATTGCTCTGGAGAAGAAGACCTGGAGATGTTGAGCTTTTTAGAGTTTTCTTTTTGACCAGTATTGGAAAGGGCAAGTCTTCTTGGAAATAAAGCCTTCTAGAATCAGGGGCTGGTTAGGGATTTGGGAGCATTGTTTTCTTGGGGCTTTTTAAGAATCTGGAGGAAGGAGTTAGGTGACAGTAGTTTTAAGTTCATTCCTGTAACTGGCACTGTAATGATCAGGACATACGAAAATCTGCAATTTAGGATACACCTCATCCTCACCCTTCTTTGCTAGAGAGACAGACCCTCTGGCTTTCTCTCAGTCACAGTCAATTAAAGTTGAATACTCATATATCCATCAGGAGCATAAAATATATGGAGGGGAAGGGAGTGTATAAAGAGTTCCTGTAGCTCTGTGGGAGCTGGGCATTTCCAGTATACCGTCTCCACTCAAAAGACTGCAACTAATAAAGACTTTCCAAAGGTGGAAATAGATGGAAATCTGTACTGTCATAGTAACTCCCTAGGGAGTTTATCTGGGAATAATCCCAACTCCGAGGAGCCCTTTTGGGTCTAGACTATGACACCAAATAGGAGGTTTCAAGTCTCTTACTCCATCTCTACCACTGCCGCTCCCCAAAATGCAGACAGAGGAGTTAGGCTGCTGCTGTGGTTGTAGTGGTGGCTTGTGAGCATTAAGAAGGGACCTTGAGGTAGAGAAAAAAATTTTGCTTGACTTACTATGTTGCATTCAAATAGAATGTGCATCAGCCTTCAGTGGGAAGGGCGATGCCTCCACTTGTTCCAAAAGTGTTTCCTTTGGGGGTAGAATGCTTTGCCAGCAATTCCTTTTCCATTTCTGTGACTAAGGATAGTCCATGCCTATCACTTTAAAGTCACATTTTCCTCCCTGCCAAAGACATGCTCTCCATGCAACTAGAAAATGTTAATGGGGTATAAATGCCAAAAGGGAGGCGAGAAATGACCTTCCTGCCAGTTTCCAGTGGGAAGCTATTAAAGGCTCTGTGGCAAGTCTGAAAAGAGTAAAGGAATAATACATGTGTTTCAGCCACAGCTTCCCCAGTTTGGTAAATGAAGGAGCATTGTCCATGGCTGGTTTTCTCCAGACTGTCCATAGAAGTCCGGTAATGCAAACTAACTGAAGTGTTTCATTTGAAACTAAAATGTACCAAATACCAATCTTTTTTTTGTTCTTCCATTCCTTGCCCATATGTGACAAAATTATTCAGAATGGCTTTTTATTTACATTCTGCTTAGGTACTTGTGGGCTGTTTATGTACCATCTCAAGAGCAGGTCTCAAAGTTTGGGGATTTTTTTTTTTTTCCTGGCACATGTGAAACACCACATGCAACAACCACATGCAAAAGTCTTTGAAACTCAGATTGGAAGATCTGGATCGCAGAAGCTATGCTTTGAAGCATTCTTACAAAGGGTCCTATCAAAGAAGGTATTTCTTCTTTTAATTAAGAAGGCACTTTCATTTCTCAATCTTACTTTCAGTACTAGATAGTTTTCCCAAACTTCTGATTTTAATACGCTGTGGAGAGATAAACAGCTGTCTTTTAAATCAAGGTATGGTACTATTCTGACGTTCAAGTCTTTCTGAAACGACGCTTTAGGTGTGCACCTGCATGTTGCTGAGTTTCTTGAGAAAGACAGAAAATGCACATGCTGCAGGGTAATCAGTGAATTTTGACGTTTTAACCGGCCATCTTTGCTGGCACATGAAGAGCGTGCGCGTCTGGAAGATTGTAATGAACTGCTCAGAAAATGAGTGTTGGATCCTGATAAAGACATGGGGGTTGAGATGTGTACACCTCAGAGGTTTCCCTGCTCCCTTTAACAGGAGTCTGTGTGTCATGGGCAGGCATGCACACAGGCCACCTGTGACTCTGCAGAGGTTCAATGGGCAGAGTGTCCTCAAGATCTGGCTGAATCCATCCTCTCCCTGCATTCCACCTGTGAATCGCTCCCATGTTATTTATGGCATTGGCCTGCTTCCAGTACGTTGTGTGTGCTTTGTGGGGTGCAGTGCAGGAACAATGCCCAGCCTCCAAGTACAAATAGGATCTCTGTAGCCCAGCACGTGCAGGCTGGCATTTGCTTAAGATGGGAGTTTTGGAGGCAGAGCATAGCCAAATGTGATGAAGACCTTTTTGGCTTTCCCAGAAGAAGAGAGGAACTGCCTTATTACAACGTGGTTTGCTTTCTGGTGGTTTGCAAATAGAAATTTGGTGTAGCTTTGCAAAACTGAACATACAAGATCTTGAAGCTAATAACAAGGAGCCTGCCACACAGAAAATGATTGACACTTCACACATGTGAAAAGGCTGTCTCTCATTGTCTTGCACAATACAAATGTCTCTTTGGTCATCTCCTAAGGAGCCTTTATTTCAATGTAGTAATTGGTAAGCAGTGCTCTTAAATATTAAGAATCAGGCTGTACTACAGGCTTTTAAATCCATTCCTTATATGTGGGGGGATGATTTAACCACTGTCAGCATGCTAGTGGAAGATAAGCTTCAGCAAATGCAAGTGCCCTAATTCTTCAGCAGGGATAATGAACTCAAAGGACTAACTTCTGCTTCTAGTAATGGATGACTGTAGCTGTGGGATGCAGGTGAGATGTGATAGCTGTTCTGGTTTTCTTTGCAGTTAAAAATGTTTGTGACATTTTTTTTCTAGTATATTTTGTATATAAGAATGGGGAAGCAGGTGGAGGGGGGTTTTTTGGCTTCTCCTGTCAGCAGATAAATATCCAGAATATGTGTTTGGTAATCTGCTGGGACCCCCATGTTTTGAAGAAGGTTAAATTAGAAAGAAAGAGAGAGAAAAAGAAAGAAAACAAGAAAGCAAGCCTTTTCAACAACAATACAGCAGTAAGAGAAGAGTCTGTTTCTCTGTGTCTTTTATTCAAATTAGAAGTCTGCATTATTTTTAATTGTTTTAGGAAGAAGCTTTTGTCTGTCTCACTGTTGCTGAGTAGATTTACTTCTGGAGAGACTATATAGAAACATTCAATTCATATGGCTCACAAATAGGATGCTCAAAAAAACCCCTCCACCTGTATCTTCAGCAGGAAAAGACTCTGGATGACCTCCTACACCACAGAACCCCTGTGAGCCCTCAGAACTGAAAGGAGATGCCATGATTTCAGATGTGTTACATGCTGCTTTTGTAGGCTTGGACAGTATCCCCCTTCAGTTATCATTAAAGAACAGCAAAGGAAGTTAACACAAAAACATGAATGCTGAGATCTGATTAGAATCAAGCGAAGCAAGGAAGTGCAGAGTTAAGATTTATATGCAGACCTTAATTAGCTCCATTGTTCTTGAGAACCTAAGCATACACAATGAGGAACATTATACTTGCATCTCCAGAGCTCCTCAGTACCTAAACATAAGACTTTTCAGTGTGCTTTTCAGTGCTAGATTTTCTCTGTGTTGCCTTTAAGCAATAACCAAGTCTAATCTTGTGTATTGTAAGGTTGTGGGTTCTTATGTTTTGGTTTTCTGTAAGGCGAAAAAAGGGGACATTCTTAATGAGTTTTGGTTTCTGGTGTGATTTGTGTGGAGGAGAAGGTGGTCTGACATGGCAGGGTAATGCCTCCCTCCTCACGGGCAGTAACATAAATCTCCCGTATAACAGAGCGTATTGAGCGTAGCTTAGTGCTGCTTTGTTACCCATGTCACAGTTCAAATAAGCACAAGCCACTTGACAGATTAGACTCTAGTCTCAGAGCACATGGCAGTGCAAGACCTTGATCTTTCCACATAAGTACCCTTTCAGGAATATCACCTCCTCTGAAGGTCTAGTATTCTCAGGGATGTTTCCTCCCCTTCTCACCTTGAAGGGCTACAAAATAAATACAAGCCTTAACTTAGCAAGCACTAGAAAATCCAGGTGATCTTTGTGAGGAGTTGAGGTGCTTTTAGTCCTCTGCCATAAACCTGACATGTGATTCTTGTGGACATGTTAGCTCTCAAGGTTAACAAATAACATGTTTTGTTCGCTTTTTGGTTGGTCGTTTGTCTTGTAGCTTGTACTTCAGTTGGCTGATTCTGTGTAGAAAATGCTGGCGGTGAGAAAGTTTGCTCTGAGAGTTTGTATGTTAAGGTAATCTTTGTTCAACCTGCTGTGCATGCACATCAGAAATACTTGTATCACTTCTCCTATGAACATGTATTCCTTGTCCTCCTATCCTCTGAAAGAGATTCCTGGGCAAAGTACCCACGAGAATGAGGAAAAAGTGTATCACAAACTGCATTTGTGGTTGCTGTCATTCCACCTTTAAAGTATGTCTTCCAGCTTTACCTTTTTCCCCCCAGTATCTAACCTGCTCAACCTGTTCTAGTTCAGCATGCTGGAACCAGCAAACAGCAGAACATACCCCCTCTCAGGGTCAGCAAATTCTTTTCTCTTCTCCCCTCTTTTAAAAATAGGCTATTCCATAACAGTAGATGGGGACAGCACTGGGGGAAGCTTCTGTAGCTGTTAAAAAAAAAAAAATAAAAAAGCAAGGGGAGTCTTGTCATTTGGACTTAGGCAGATTCTTTCACTCGGGTTGTTGAGCCATGATGCTTACATGCACAATGTACACAGCTTAGGCAAGGACACAGTCTTTAAAGTAGTAGTGCCATTATACAACTGCTAAATAGCACACAATATGCAAATACTGCTTTCTGTTTCTTGAGGGTATCTATAGATACACTGAGTTCTCCAGGCTGGTCTCTTAGCTGAACTTTGCTAAACTCTCTCAGGGCTTTTTTTTTTTAAGTTCTCAGAGTCAGCTTTCTAGCCCTGACTCATATGGAAAGATATCTTGAAACAGAGAAGTAGTACAACTTCCGTGTGGCTCATTTTTTACACCAAGACACTTCAGTGGTAGCTTTTTTGACAGTTTCAGACAGAGGGGAGAGAGAATAAGGCGACAATTGTTCATGGACTGAATGAATTCCACTTGAGGGCTAAAGTTCCCAAACCCCTGTAAAGCAGCACAGGTCATGTGGGGACTTTAGTTTCCAGTTTGACTAAACAGACATATAACTAAATGTGAAACTTCTCCCCAGTGCTTCTCTCCTCAGCAAGGGAATGCCTTAAGGAAGGAGGACCACATGTTCAGGAACAGGAGAGGAAATGGGCTGAGCACGTGAAACCTCTTTTGCTAGGATGCCGTTCTCAGCGCTGGGAAGTTTGCAGTTTGTGTGTGTGCAGTGATAACCTTTTACTTCCTTGCCCCTTGAGATACTTGGTGGCTGCTGATACCGGGATAATGTGGAGACCCTGCTTTTAAGGAGGATGTGCTTCCCTTATCTGGTGCAGCTTCCTTGCGTGCGTGTGTCCGTGTGTGTGCGTCTGTGTGTGTGTGTCGGGGAGAGATACTCGGCTCCATCTGCACACCGTCCCCAGCAGTGCTGGGGCCGTCTGTTTTTTCCTTCTGGAGCTGTGTGACGCAGCAAGCTGTTCTGTGCCGTGCCACCAGGATTGCTCAACAGTGGAGTGTGAGGGAACCAACAGCAAGAGGGCTCTGCCTGGTTCTGGGAAGTAGCTGGGGCTTATGTTTGCTTGGTTAAGAAAGGGGTGTGGTTCTGGAGGGGAGACAGGACATACCTGGGACTTCTTTGACTGTGTTTGCTCTTTAAGATAAATCTTTTCCCTGTTGTGATATACTTTCTCTAATTTTCTCTTTCCTTCTCTCTCCTTTTTCCCCCTGTTACTAAAATTTAAAATGGCCTTAATTGTCATTACCTTCTAATAACATTTGTTTTCTTTAAACATAAAGTTTCCTGAAAAATCAGCAGTGAAGTAACTGAATAACATTATATAGTGTGGTAACTAAAGGACATGCCTGAAACCCACAAATCTCCAAAAAGATTGAAGGAAACAGTTCAGAATGGCCCAGGCCAGATTTTCTGTACACTTGAAAAAATATTACTTCTGGTTAATTTTACTGTTGTTAATACACTTTTATCTCTGAGCTTAAAGAAGTATGGTGGCCTGAGAAGATCTTGTTTAATAAAGGAGGCTCTTGTCCCATTTAAAAGTTTCTTACAGCTTGGAAGTCTCTTTGCAGTATTTGGCATTGTTAATTTAGGTCTGCTCTGAGCATAATGTAAACTGTGTATGACAGCTTGGTGAAGTGGTACTAGGAAGCTCACACTGCATTTCCTCCTCTTTTGCCCTCCCTTACACCCAGGTTGATGCAAACTGCTTTCTTTTGCAGTCCTTTGGGAAGCTTTGCTTTGGAAGCATGGTTTGAATCACTTCCCTGTCACAGCATCATCAGGCAAATATTTGTCTCCCTTTTTTTCCTTTGAGGTGTTCTGACAGCGTTGCTGTTAGGGAATAAGAGTAACTTTGAGCCAAGCTGGGAATGCAGTTGTATCAATTTCAGCCTGTTTGAACTTGCTGAGTCTGTGTAGCAAGTAGTTGCTTAAATGTGAATACAGCATAATTATTCAGAAGTGGTACCCCCCCTCGTTGGATTTGTAGATCATTATCTTTCACTCATGCTTACAACTTGCCTTTATTCACAGCAAAGCAAAATTTTTCTCGAGGATAAAAATATAGAATGCTCTGTGTGCATGTGTGTGTATCATATAGCCTTAGGTGTCATGTATTGGCAGCTGCGTGGCACTGGCCAACTTTGCAGACTGTCCCAGTAGCACTGAAAAGAGATTTTCAATCTGTTATTTGAATGTAATCAGTGGTGGCTTTTCCAGCCTTAGCACACCCAGCCAGTCCTGGTGGATCTGAATAATGGCCCTTCTGTCATCCCAGTGATGCCGTCTGCCGGGAGCATCTCGCTGCGCCGGGAGCCAGGCGGTGCGGCAGCCACCCTGAGCTGGGGAGGAGGCTGAGGGCATGTCTGTGTGGCACCTGGGGGATGCTTGGGGGGCAGCCACACCCACGGGCTGCTGCACCCCACTGTGCAGGGCCACTTAGCCTTGGCAGAGAGCACGAACAAGCGCTGGACCCTCCAGGAGGATAATGAGGTGTGCCGCCATGCCGGTAGTGTCCGGCTGCCAGGGGGATCTCCTGCTGGGCCTGCTCGCAGACATGCAGCTGAAATGAGTCAGGGCATCCCAACTGGTCCTTCCCGGGATCTGTTCGCCCCACCCTACCCCTTCCCTGCATGCACAGCAATGACTTTGCTGCCAGCATAGCCATAGAGACCTCCTGCTGCTTAGCTTCCTTTGGTTTGTCCCTTGCTAGGGCTCAGCACTGGTTACCACTAGAGTATATGGGGATGGGTGCCTGGGATTGCTCCACAGTTGTAAGAGGGAGTTTTCCATGTGAGTGGGATTTTGGTATTTGTCTCGTGACTTGCTGCAAAGTATGTGTGCATGTGAGGGCTTTTTGGGCCATTTTTGGTTTTTTTGAGGATACAAATATTAAACCAAAAAGACAAGACAAATAAACTTGTCCTAGTACAGATCATGTCTGATTTGCAAAATTACCTGCATCTTTTTGGTTCCTGTGATTACAACTGGCAAGGGCTGAGTGGATTGCTCTCTTAAGAGGGTGATGTTGGTAATTAACACTGGAAATACATTGTCAATACAGATTCTCTGCATGTTTTAACAAACAAGCGAACTGACAAACTCTTTAACCCAAGGGCATAATGTTACTGCACTTTTGACTTAAGTTTCAATCTTATTCATGAGACTCTTAAGGAGGGACTTAGCAGCAGGGTATTAAACAATTGTTCCTAAAAATACTGCTGCTTCACTTTCTCTTTGTTTAGGATTTACTTCCTGTATGCATCAAATGGCAAGAGCTTTGAAGAGAAGTTCCCTGTGTTTTCCTACATTTCCTGACAACTTGGGCTTAAGTATCATTTTTTAAGAAGAATGAAACAAAAACAGTGACAATGTGACATAAAAATGCCTGAAAGGAGTGTAATTTTAAAGGCTGTCTTCATTTTCTTTATGAGATATTTTCCATTTAATGAGGCCTAAAGTACATCATGATCCAAATTTCAACCTGTCTTGAATGCATCCCGCACTCCTGTTCGTTCTGATACCATGGCACTAAGTCAAAGTTTTAACAAACCAGACTATTTTTTTCTAAACAGAGATGTTTGGTCATGTTCTGAAGGATAGACTGATTTGGTTTTTTTAAGTACTGAAAAGGGTTTTATGATTCTTTGGAGTTTGTTTGCTGTTATTTGGGAGGAGCAATGTAAGTGAAAGATCTTGAGACACAAAACAGTGAAAGACATAGAGCAACTGAATCAGCTAAATTGTACTGGCCAGCTCAGTCCTTCCCAGATTAGCTTGGGAACTTGAGTAATTCTTTTTGTTGTAAGGGGAAAAACAAAGTGTATTGTAAATAAGGTGAAGGATGGCAAGCACTGCTTTTTATTCTTTGATTTGAGTGATTGGATGTGTGGCTTCCTTGTCTTCAGATAAGCATCAGATGTATGAGGATTTTCCACTTGGTTTTGATGCCAAACTGCCTAGAAATCACGAGGGAGATGAGGAATAACCATGTGCAATACACAGTAGAGTATAGGGTACATCTAGTGGTAAAGTGGAGAAACTTATAATAATATGTGGGATATGAAGCCAGGACCTGAACTTGATACTGTCAGATGATCTCTCTGGACTGATAATGCCCAGATTCATTGGCCTCCCCACCGCGTTTCCACAGACATGAGGGAGGAGGAGGGTGTTTATACATACACTGGATTCTGTGCTCAAGAATTAATCTTGATTTAGATGCTGGGACTTTCCCAACCAGGCCTCAGTGAAATTGCTTGCTGCTCCCCCTCTGGACATGCTGCTCCTTCTAATCAGACCTACCTGGCATAAACCTCTCTTGACTGAAAGCCAGCAGTGCTTGTGCTGCCATAGTTCTAAGGGAGAGGCTTAACCCTGAACCCTGCTCAGGGGCTGCAAATGCACCCTTTTGTTCCATACCTTCCTTTAGGCCAGGCCTCCAAGCCAGACAGGCGTTTTTTCTTTGGGACCTGAAGCACATCAGGAGACATAGAAACTCAAGGTGCAGCTACAGTGTACTTTTTTTCTCCCTGGAATTAAGAGGTGAGGCATTCCCATGCATGCTGAGGGATGATTTCTGTCCAAGAGCCAAAGTGGTGCTGATCAGGTTATCTGCATGCAAAGCAGAAGCTCCTGGTTTTGTTCATAATTCAGTGGGACCCAGAGCCAGGAGCAGCTGCATCTTGCATTTGCCTCCTTCAGGATGCTTTGGCTGCTCATTCTAGCCTTGAGCCAGCCAGTCAAAACCTGCCCACGTTCTGGTTTTGGCATTGAAGCTGTAGGCTGCCCTGTTTTAAGACCTCCAGAAAGATTATGTGATCAATATGCAAATCCCCTTGGCATTAAGAAAATACATCAGCCCTTTTTAGAGATGTGGTAAAGACTGGGATGTGACCAGCAGGAGCTCATGTCACTTCAGCAGAACACATGCTCCCCTGCCCTCCCCATGAGTCACCTCCCATAGACACTGTTCCAACACCATCCACAAGAGAAAAAGGAAAAAGGCACTTGAGTTCTCCATTTGCCTATTACTACAGAAGTCCCTTCTTCAATGTAAAGTAGCAAAATACTCACTTGCTGCTACTGTTCTAGTGGAATAGTCACCCTCCTGAAATCATGCTCTGCATTGGGAACTTTTTCTGCCCATTTGTCTTAAAAAAAAAAAGAACAAAAAGAAGCCAGAGCAATTCTTGTGCAGTATCATAGTATCATTTTAGTCATCCTGCTCATGTGACCCTGAAAGGGGAGAGGAAGGTTGTGGCAGAAGAGGAGAAGCGGAAGGTGATTCTCAGTGGGAGGATGGAATGAAAGGCAGTCAAGCACTTGAAAAAAATGTGATTTTGTTGAGAGGCCTGACTGGCACACAGTCCTAGCGCCGTTGGATCCTCTTGGCTCACCTGTGAAATTCTTTATATGAGAGGGAGGGAAGAGATTATGAGGAGAGCTTTTTCTCATACAGCTGTGCTGCAAAAAGCATAGCATATAGCAAGGTGTTTCCTTTTTTTTGCATAGCAGTTCTTAAATATTAAGAGTTTAGTTCAGAGATGGATCAGTTCGTGTTTGGAAAAGACTTAGTTTCCTCTTTTTTTCTTTTTTTTTTTCTTTTGCAAATTTTTCTGGTTCTTTCTCTGATCTAATTTTAAATAGAGTTCCACCACTTTCTTTGAGAGATTAATCAAGGCTAGCTACCACTTAGTGCATATGAGTCCTCCCTAATATTAAGCTCAAGTTTTTATCTCCTTCCTGTCATCCTGTGCATCATGGTTGGATTTTAGTGTTCCACCTTTGGCACTGTCCCAGGTGTATGTGTACTTGCATGTATGCTGCGGAGACTATGAGGTGCAGATTTCAGGGCTCTGTACCTTCCTGAACTTGCCTGCTGCACTTCAGTTGCTCTGTAGAATGTCTCAGAGCCACAATTCATTGATTTAATTTAGAAAAAGAAATCCAAGTTTCATCTGCTGTGCTTCTGGCTGTCTGCGGAGCTGCAGTAGTGGTCACTTTAACGCTGCTGGCACTTGTTTCTGTAACTTACATCTGCAACTGAATATGAGCATTTCTGTGCATGTCCTTACTTTGCCCTTCTTTTTTTTTTTAACTACATTCTCACTTAAAGTGTTGAGTGTTTATCTTTATTTTTTGGAACTGATGAATGTCAAATCATTTTTCTTTATCACTGCAAGATGCTGAAAGCCAGCCTGACTTATGAGCCTGTCTTTTGCATTCTAAGTATGCCAGTATTGTCAGGCCAAAATATGTTGTTATAGTCACAAAGGGAAAATAACTTCTAAACACAGCTTTGTTCCTGCTCCTCTTGTATCTTGGCAGGCTAAACAGTGAGGTTGAACATTTTCAGTGTTACATGTAAGATCCAATCAAGGCAAACTCTTCTAAAGGAGTAAGGCAACACAAATACTTCTCTCCCCTTAATTACGGTTAGGTAACTTTTTAAGTAGAAGAAGCCTCAGTGAAGGGAGTGTTTAAAAGAAAGGTTGTAGATGTGGATGTGACTTGGCATCTGCTGAAGTTCAACCCATGTTGGGTGATAAATGCTGTCTCGAGGCAGAATGACATCCATGTTCCAAAGTAAAAGAGAGAGATGAAGATTGTGTCTATCCTTTGTACTTCTTGGCTTTATCTTCCCGCTTATCTTGGGCTGTAGCTCTAGTAATCTTTTTCCTCTCCACCCTTAACTTGATGCAGTGAAACTTGCTTAACCTGCCAAAGGAACAACCTGCTGGCTGTAATGTGGCAGGTTGTTGCGGCTCTCCTTGAGAACTCTGGTACCTGCTGCTTTGGTTTCAGAATTTTCCTTTTTTTCCTTAATGATCACATGCATAGATATGATGTTTGACCTACACAGTAAAAGTCAAAGGTGCAGTCAGGGTGTCTTCCTATTTGTAGCTCAATAGCTTAGGCTGCTTCCTTTCAAATATGCAAAACTAAAACATGAAGGGATCACCACATTCTTTGCTGTGGTATGGATTCTGCTGGGGCTTTTAGGACATGGCAAAAGCACACACGTTGCAGGAATGAGAACTGCAAGCAGCCCTGCCTTATTGGCTTACTTCACACCTGAAGCACAGGTGTGCTGCTTTTGGGACTTGCAGGAGCCAGTGTGTTTGTGTGCATTAGGTCATGCCAGGCAGAGGTGCTAGGTTGGGCTGGCACTAACCTGGGAGATCCCAAGGGTTTTTCCTCTTGGTGTGCTGTGGATGTGCCATCACACCCCTCTCAAACAGGAGCCAGCTCCTTCAAAACAAGGAGAGTTCAACAGGTGGACAAACAGCAGGAGGAAAGAACTTAGCCTTAAGGAAGCTGCTTTGCATAGGTAGCTGCTAAACAGGAGTTGTGCATACTTGTTAATGGTTGGAAAGAGACTTTAAAAGAAAACGGGAAGAAAAGGTCCCACGCTCAATGCATAGCAGGTTTGTTGTTGTTTGTTTGTTTTCTGGATGAATGTGATTTAGTTTGGTTGATTTTGCTCTCTAGCTATCTGAAAAGTCACTGGCCAAGCAGAGTTAGTTGTGCTTCAGCTGAGCTGCTGGAGAGTTAAGCAGTCAGGCTGTGTGTGAGTGCCTGGGGTGCAGGGACAGACAGGCACAGCAAAAGCCCCTGTCCTTAGTTTCAACAGATTATTGAAACTAGAAAGCAGTCTTTACCAAAAAGAAATAATAAGAACACAGACAAACAATCCACCTTCCAGGTTTTGCTTTGCCTGTGCAGCTGAATATTTTGATCTTTTCTTCTGAGATGCTTTCTGAATCTTATCTTCTATCATTGTGGACAGGAACCCCTTGAACAAATAAATGTTGTCTTCTCCCTTTTTCATGTGTGAATACAGACAACTGCAGCTCATGCTGTTGTTTTGTAACCCATGAAAGAAGCTCTAGCCTAGCACTAGAAGTTAGATCGGTGTCACAGGGGGAAAAATCCCCAAGATTAAAGAAAATGAGGCAGTAGAATATCTACAGATGCCTTCCTATAGATTTTGTGAGGCGAGGTAGCACTGGATTCATGTGGATAAATCAGTTGCTGTGGTGCCTGTGGTGCCAGAGCTATCAGAGGGCCAAGGCAGGGGAGTGCACAGCAACACTGTATGCTGTGTCAGCACTCTGGGTTTTCTCTGGCTTCTGTCAAACCTGGAGAGAGCCAAATGCTCAGACCTTCAGCATTCCTTCTCCTCCCGAATGGGTGATCAGCAGGGAAAGAGGTCAGACAATTTCAGCAACATTTCCATGATTCTGCGTCCAGTCTGCTGGGCACATCTGCACATAGATGTGACTGCCAGGTGTCACCGGTGTCCATCCACCATTTGTGCGACCAGTGAGAGTTGCTGGGGATCTGGGGAAGCTACAGGTTTTTTTCCCTCATGGACCTGATCCTCCAAGTAGCCCCAGCCTTAGTGGATGCTGAAAGCAGGCAGTAGCTAACAGCCATTTTAATCTTGCATCAGTTCTGGTACCTGTGGTGCTTTTGGCTTGAGGCGGTTCCTGCACAGCACCCTGCAGTTTGAGACAGGCTATAGTTTGAGACAGTGATTTAGAGGCCTTCTTTTTTTTCCTGAAGCTTCTGAGATTGTGAAAGGAAACATTAGAAAAAACATTATGTGATGAGAGAGTCTTCCCAGCAGCTCCAGTGAGGTCTGCTGTGGGTCAGTTTGGTCCAGTGTGTTATCTCAAAGCATCCATGCCCTTGGCATCCAAAACTAAAACAGATTTTATGTCATAACACCAAAGCAGTTATGAGGACGTGCAAAACTTGTCTGGGTTACAACATTCTCTCATGTTAGAACATGATAGTGTGGAGTCGTGTTAAATGGCACTGTCCTGCGCTGAGTTGTGGATGTGACTTCAGAAAGATTTGCCCAAGTGCCATTAACATGGTCTCCATTGTGTTCCTTTGAAGTAATTCATATGGACAAATGGCAACTTCCTCCTTCACTCACATATCTAGCTATTAGAAGCAAAAAATTGCCATTCTATCTAGAAGTATACATTTCATTTATTTTCAATGCAAATATAAATTTGAAGTGAGGTTAAAGGCCTTACCTTTAAAAAAAAAAGAAAAAAAAAAGGAAATTTAAATTTGAGCTTTGAGTTATCAGAAGAAGCAGCGTGCCAGCAATACCTTCCATCTGATTTAAGGGAACTAGACAACACTGTCTTCCTCAGGTTGCAAATACAGAAAACCAAGAGGCAAGTGGGTCAGGTAAACAGATATTAATGGGATTGCTTCCTGGGTAATTCTGTCCATTTCCCTTTTCATGTGTCTTTGTATTGTCCTGTGACACGAAATAGTTGTTTTCCTGGGAAAGCAGGTTTGTGAACATGCCTTGGCAGCACAGAGTTTTGCAAGCCGTACCTAGTGCACTGTAACATTGGGACCAGATAATCTTGACTTCAAAGCTGCACTTGAAATTTGATATTGGGATCCATCATTGTGTTAAGGATGAGAAGGAAACAAGTATATTTAAGAAATGTTGCTCTGGCATTGGCATATACAGATCTATTTGAGGTACAGTCTCAAACTCTACACAGAGAGCCAGTTGAAGATGAGGTGCTTTTTTTGTGCTGAAAGAAGTGGATGCTGAGCTGTAGGCTTTGGCTTACTAGACTGCCACAAGACAGGGGGCTGGGTATGTGGATTGTTGAGCAGGTTAAGGCAGAACCAGGACCTTGTGGATGATGGGGAATGGGCACGGTGCTCATGGAAATAGATGTTAGCAAGTGTCGTGCTGCGAGCTGGGACATGGGGGAAAGCTTGTGGGCTCCCTGCTGCAGCCCCTCACAGGCCCAGGCACTGCAAAGGGCCCGTGCTGGATCATGCCCCAGCTGTTTTTCAGAAGTTCAGGCCGATTTATGGGATCTTTGATGGTATCTTTTAAAGGCAAACCTTAGAAGTGGTGTTGGCATTAAAATTTCCAGTGGACTTCCTGCCCCAGATTTGCCTGCTGACATGACAGTGTCTTCTTCCCCTCCTGCTCAGGCACATGAAGATTCATGAGAAGGATCCAAACAGCACAGCGAGCACCACTCCGCCCTCGCCGCTGAAGCGCAGGCGATTGTCTTCGAAACGGAAGTTCAGTCACGATGCTGAGCTGGACAGAGAGGAGAGGACACCTGCAAAAAAGGTTCTTTTGTGGGGCATGAGGCAAAAGATGTTCCTGTTTACCTCCCAAATTGTCAGCTCTTTGGTTTGTGCAGTCAGCACAGGCTTCTTACAGCTCTGTGTATGAGTTGCCATGCTTATCCTGTGTAGCCAACACAGTTGTCTGAGATGGAAAATTTATTTCTAATTTCAGAGATTGAAATAATTCAATTTTTTAAATTCTTTATTTAAATTTTTGAATTTGCTTATGATTTATAAATAATTATTGTTGGATGACACGAGGATGTACTATTCTTTTGCTGCTGCAGCTTTTCCCCTAGCTTTTTTTTCCTTCCCATTTATTCTGTAGTCTTCTTGGAGGACGGTGATTTAAACTTTTTAAAATACAGTGTTTACTTCAAAAGCAGCAGCAACTAAAGTCTGCTTTTGTCTAGATCTGGAGGGAAAAAAAATCTACAGTACATTTCCCTTTCACAATAGCATAATCCTGCCTTATTGGAGTTGCAAGAGTGACCAAAAAATATTTCTTTGTAGGCTCGACGTTTCCATTAGGGTTTTGTTTATGAAGTATTTTAACACATCTCAGTCATTTGTACAAAATGTATGGTGTCTGCCAAACTTAACTCGACTTTTTCTATTTACTATCTCTAAATGGCAAGCTAGTAGCAGTTCCATTTAGCCCAGTATCCCTTTCTCTGTGCATGCTTTTCTTCCTCTAATCAGAAGAGAAGTGTAGAAAACATGCAGAAGTTCATTGCTTCTCCCTTGAACCACTTGACTTAGCAGTTGGCAGTATCTTAGTGGCATAAATAATTTAGGCTGACAGCTCCCCTGACTTTCTGAAGGGGGAAGGAATGCTAGTTCAGTGGTATATAAACACATGAGTTTATAAGTTCTTCAAATCACAGTTCCTCATTAGAACTGATATAGCTGTGACTCAGCTGCACGCTTTATCTCCTACTGAGCCTCCTTTTCTGTCATGCATGTTCTTACACATGTGCCAAGGCTCTGTCACTTACCCTCTCTCCTTCATGTTTGCTTGCAGCAAGATTACACATGAAGCTTGCAACTTTTTGTAAGAGAAAGACTGAATGGATTGCAAGTTTGGTTTGTTGCCTAGAAGTTGGTCTAGTGAGTTTTTTTTTCCCTTTTTCTGAAGGTTGTCGAGGATGGCCATTCCGGTGAAGGGGATAAGAGGGCTGACGATGAAGTTTATCATTGTCCAGTGTGTTTCAAAGACTTTTTTTGCAAGTATGGGCTGGAGTCCCACATGGAGACACATCCAGATAATTCACTGAGGTAAGAGATAGTACCCAGAGTGTCTCTGGTCACCAGATGGCCTGAAGAAGCCTGCTGGGGAGGGGCAGGAGCCCCTCAGCCCCCTGCACTGTTAACTGTCCCCCTTGGTGGTTTTGAGCAGGTTTTTAAATGCTTTGCCTCATCTTGTGCCACCCAGGTGCTGTAGGGCTTAATTCTGTTATTTTTTGCAAGTACAGAAAATCTTGCCAGTTAATAGCTGGAAATTTTTTTAGAAAAAATTAAAGCCCCTCTTCCTCCCTTTGAAACCCATCATTGTTACATAAAACTGTAAAATGCCAACATTGCAAAATTTTAACAAGATAAACTGAAGATGCTTAAAACTTGATAAAAGTATTCAGGTATCATCCTATGAGATTATTCTGTTTGTGGAGAAGGCAGTAGCTGCATAGGAAGGGTTTTTTAGTTATTGGAGGGAGTGAAGGTAGATGAGTTTCTGGTTTCAGACTTTCAATAAAATGTTTTGTGCTTTTCTGCCTTTTGAGGTTAGGGAATGATGTGGATTTTGGCTTAAATGAGCTTTTCTTAACAAGGAAAAATTATTTATTAATTGTTCAGAAAAGTGCTCGAATGTTGTGTTTTGATTCAAGTAATTGCCTCTGAGACTCCTGAAACTGTTTTATTTCCTGTTTTTTACCATAGAAAAATGTAGAGCCAGATACATGAAGATATAAAAGAAATTTTTCAAGTCTGGTTGAAACATGTAGAAAAGCTGCAACTTTAGGAAAGGATATTGTCCATTTGCAGAAGCTTGTCAATACTTTAAACTTATTTTGGGGCATTGGACTCTAATGGTCCTTTTGGAAGGGTGAAAAATTCAGCATTTTGAAGCGTCAGCACTCACTCCTGGATACAGGTTCTTCATAGAATGGCATGGAGCAGAGGCATCCCATTCCATTAAATGGGATTAATTCTATTAAATTTTCCCTTTTTAAAAATTTTTATTAAGAAAACCTTGATAAATACATGTAAAATACTTTTTAAAGGCATTGTTAATGTTGCCGTTACTGGGGAAAGGAGTTGAAAGCTTGGTCCATTCAATAGTAGTTAATTAAACATACTTTGCTGTTTCTGAAGTAAATGAGGTAAATTTTCATTATAGCTCAAACCTGAAACAGTTGTTCTCCAGTAAGAGCTCTTCAACCCCCACAAAATGGAGTCTGGAATAATTTTGCTTCCATGCTTTAGAGAAAGTGGCTGACATATTAGGTTTATCCTGGCATTACCCTCATTTTGAAGCTTCTCTGAAGATATGACCTCTTTGCAAAGTTATATTCCATGGACCTGAGCATAGAGGTGGATTTTCTTGTTCTGAATGATGGATATAAGATAATGGAATAGATATCCTTCTAGCTTGGCAGCCTGGCAGTCTGCTGTGGCAGCAGGACACCGTGGCTGTGCAAACATGCTGTTCCTCTTTAGGCATCTCTTGCTGTAGTATTAGACTTGCTTTGGGATAATATTCTCCTGAAATGGATTTTGCTACCCTTGATTCTGTTGAGCAGCAACGACTAGAATGTGCCCCTAAATCAAAGTCATAATTGTCAAGCTCTGTGGGTGTGATTTAAGAGTGGTGCTGGGTTGTTTATCTTTATAGAATTGTCTAGGCGATAGTAAGGTGGTTTTGTCGGGTATTGCCTCAGCCATTTAAGATGTGTCAGTGAAGACAGGACAAGGAAGATGTGGTCCTTTCTGGGCAGCTAATATATTAAGGTGCAACTTACTCTGCCCATCTGGTTTAAACCACGCCTTTTGTCCTAGTCTAGACAAGTCAAATGATACTGTCTGCCTGGCCCAACCTAACAGCAAATCCTCTAGTAAGCAGAGCAGTTTGGACTGCTGTTAAGGTGACTTTCATCCCAAACGAAATGGGTTAAAAACCTTGGCTAGCAGAGGCTATGATCCCCTGATTCTCAGGGTTCTGCAATGCTGTTAGTAGGATTCACCAAGACAAAGAGAATATAGCATGCCATTCTCAGTCCTGTGTGCAAGTGATTGAAGTCATTTTGGTGAGGTTTAAGGGTGTTTTTTGGAGTGAAAGAGATGAAGAAAAGAGAATTTTGCTAGAGTTCTCGAGCAGGAGACCTGTGTATCCAGGTGTACTTGTGGCACGGAAGCAAACTGCAGAATGTTAGAAGGCTTTCATCAAATCCCGTTGTTACTTTATTGTAGAAGACAAGGGGAAATAAATCTTGTTAAAGTTCAGACGAACAAAAAAGCACAGTAACCGTGTTGTGAGCAAAGGGCAGGGAGCGTAACACCCCCAGTCTCCTTTTATTGCCCCCATTGTAAAAGCAGTCACTTGATGAGGACCTGTGAGGAAGACATCGGATGTGTATCCCAAAGTCAGATTCTCTGGGTCTGGTGGTTCGTTTGGAGCTGCTGCAGTCGGCAGTAGCCCGGCACAGACTGTTTTGTCATGATTAGAAATAAGTGATGCTCAATCTGCCTAGCTCCATCTGCCTAGCCGAGGCCTTTAGTTGTGAGGGCACAGGTGAAACATCCAATTCCTTTTTGCTCCTCTAGCTCCTATGAAAAGAATTGCAAACTAGCTCTGAAGCAGTGCACCAGTGTGCCCTGCCTTGATGGTGGCACCAGCCTCCCTTCAGGGATGCATCCACAGCTATGGCAAGGTGCCAGGGTGGGTAAGAGCTTCTGCCTGGCTTCCCTATGGTCCTTTAATCCTGCCATTTCAGTGCTGCTGTGTAAATACAACCTCTTGCCCCCAGAGCTGTCTGAGTTTGTCTGTCCTGGCCACCCTTTGCTAAGTAGCAGAAAAGGTAAGGCTGTCTGGCAGCCCTGGGATCAGTATGTGAGCAGCTAATTTACAGGGTGGGCCGTCACCCTTCCAGATACTGTCAAATGCACAACTTTAAATCACAGGGTTAGCTGTTCAAAGTCAGATGAAAAGACACTCCCCATTGTCTTGCCCAGAACTGCTTTTTCATGTAAAACCCCAAGCAGGGAGCACCTCATTGTTTACTTGCAGCAGAATAAACAATACTTAATCCACTGATTGTGTGAGAGGGGCTCCCGCTTGGGAGAGTATCTCTTGATTATGTAAAATCCTAAATCGTGCATCTTTGTCTCCTAATTACGGTAAGAACTGCCCTGGTCTTGCGAGCAATAATAGGGCCCTTTGTCCCATTGACAATGGGCTGTGACACTGCATCTCCTTCATGGCATTACACCCCCTGGTCAGTCTCTGTCCCTTTGAAGCTCTGGGTCCTGCACCCTAATTAATGACATGAGCTGGCCCCCGGCAAGGTTGTGGCAATGCCCATTAGCAGTGGGAGGTGGCCCACGGGTGCTTTCTGACCCCTTGGCCTCTCTACCTGGATTATTTAAAGAAGTCTGCTTCCCTGCAGCTGGGGCCTCTGGACACTGTCTGTTTTGGTGAGTTTGTGTCTGAGTGTTGATATAATTAGCAGAGAGCTGAAACACTGCACAGCCAATAGGGAAAATGAGAAACCTCACGGAGCAGGGGAGTTTCTCTGGAAACTTTGGTGGCGCAGAGTTGCTGTCAGCGTGAGGCTGTGCTTGTAAAGGTCACCTGACAGCTCTGAGCAGCGTCAGCAGTGTGAGCAGAGATGTGAGGATTTCCCGGGGAGAAACCTCTCCAGATCCTGTTCTGGGTTTCTCCTCTTTCCTTTGGCAAAGGAAACAGGATGGAACGATGGAACACGCTTAAAGTAAAACGTGTGGCTTTAAAAAAAAAAAAAGTACATGAACTATAAAATTCCTTTCTTGGATTTCACTGTAGCCAGAGCATACCCTTTATATTTCCTCTCCTTCTCCTCCAGGAGGTTTAGTGCAGTACACTGTACCAAGAGCTAAACTATTTTTAATTTTTCCTTCCTCACAGCAGCAAAGAGATGTTTATACTGCATCTCATGTCAGGGTATCTTCCTGAGGAGAGGAGAGGAGGAGGGAGCTGGTGATGGTGTTGCAGTTACCCCCTTTCTAAGACTCATTCCAACATCATTTCTTAGCCAGGATACTTGTGCAGTTTGAATGAGGTAAAAGGCTGCCTCTTCATGAGCATCATGAGGCTTTCTGATCGTATTTGGTTCAGTGTGGCATTGCCTCCAGTTACAAGACTTGGTTTTGCTATGTTTTTGTAAGGCACAAGAAATAAGTGGACATTGCAGTGTGAAAATCACTCTCTGCCTATGTCACTGAGCTGACCTGGTGACCAAAACCAGTAGATGCCTGTTGGCATAAATGGATTCAGGGATATTAAGTTTTTTGACCACCTAGAGAGCCTGTCCAAACAGTGATATAATATGTTAAGCTTTGTAACTTGAAAATCCTGGGCATATTTTCACAAGGACAACAAAAGCAGTTCTCTTCCCCTAGGGTTATATGCTTCTGCAAAACCTCCAAAAAAAGGAAACCAAAAGCTGTTCACAGCCTACCTTGTTCTTCAAAACAGCCTGGCCAAGTTTTACTGAATTTGTGTAGAGGTTGAACACTGCCATGGAAAGCTATTGTTTTGAACAGCTCACAGATCGGTAACAGGCACAGCAACAGGAGAACTCAGGCCCTGGCAGGAAAAGTGTTAGAAGTCTCTGACTGTTAGGATCTGCCGTCGTCTGCCTCTAGTTTTGCCAGGATAACCACTGTGAGGTCTTGTTTTTGAAAACATTCAGAGAGGGAAAATGCTCTCGATGTTTCTTGTGGTTACCTGGCTTCCCCAACAGGGAGTGGACAACTTAAACATAGGAATGGTCTTCTGGATTCTGTGGGTAAATTGAAGATATCTGTCACGTGCAGCTTGCAGTTCAGGCAGGCTGGTCACCAGGTTTCCCCCTTTGCCAACACATCCACATTCTTCAGTGTATGGTGGGATGCTGCCAGGCACCTGGGCCTATGTCCCAATCTTAAATAATTTTAGACAATGTGCGTGAGCAGCCCCATTTAAGGCAAGACAAGAGGAAGTGGGTTTTGGGTGAAAAAGATACCAGCTAGTTAGAATATGGCATATTTATTGCCCACTTACTGTTCTTCAAGGCAGTTCTGCACACTGGCTTTAGGGAGATAAACTAGTCAGGAAAAGACATGAATGGAGATTTAAAATGTATGGAGATTATTTCAGTCATTAGGACCAGTAGGAAAGACTAGTACAGTATTATTTGGTTTTGGAGCAGTAGTGTGACACTGTAAAAGTACATTGACCTGAATTTTAAAAGGAAAAGAAAGAAAACAGCCAGAAAAAGACCCTTGAGTGTCATTCCTGTTTTTGTGAATGCCTATCTAGGCAAGTTTAGGAATTCACTTTCTATCTGTTCTCTCCTTATATAGTAGGGAATAATCCTTCTGTTTTCCTTATTCTGAAGCACACTGCTGTCTACATGTGGCAAGCCTTTTGTGGGAAGAGGGTTTTAGTGATGCTACAAACTTGCAGGAGTGAAGATGTTTGAAAACTAGATGTTGTTTGCAATTAATTTTACTATGAGACAAAACTATGGGTTCATGGTGGGGAGAGGAAGCTTCTTCCTGGTTGTTGACACTGTTGTTATTGGAAGCAACTTGAAGGATGAATGACGAGTCACTTTCATTTAGCATTGTGAGGTTGTATACTACTTTTTCTCTCTGTTAAAGCTGCTGATGTGCACGTAGCCTCATACCTTGTTACCATTTCACAATAAGAAACATTGTGCTCTTTTAATGAAGATGGATAATTCTGAGGTGTATCTTACACAGTTGTTGAGAGGGATGGAGAGCACTCCAGCATAGACATGTTCATGGACCTCCTTGAGCTCTGCTTTTGCAAACTGTATTTTGGGCCCATTACTTCCTTTTTAGTCATTGAGATTGTACCAGCAAGGACAGTTTCGATAGAAATTGCTCTGGAGTTACTGAGTGCTAACACAGTTAACACTGCAAAACTTGTTACAGCCAAAGATGGAGGTGACAAGGGGTAGTGGTGTGACATTGCCAATTCAGCCAACTCTCCTGCTCTGCTCTGCTCTCAAGCAGTTTGCTCAATGTCTTGCTGATAGAAATTAGGTAGGAACCAACTCCTAACCTCTTGCTGGCAGCATTTTCAGTGCAGGAGCAATTGCATGAGACAGATGATGACAATGAAGTCCAGCTCTGGTAAATGCTATGACCAGAAATATGCTGTGGTACAGTGCAATTCTTGGTAGGACAGAAGAGAGGGTATGCAAGCAAGCTGGTGAATGCATCCTTTTTACTGAGCAAATAGAGAAGTAGAATCAGTGGGTCGTCTCGAAAAGCAGAACAGAACTGCATGTTACATGCTTTCTGAAGTTTCTGTTCAGAAAAGAGAGCTGGGAAACATCTGAAGAGCAGCGCGAGTCCAGTGCTGGCCTAGAAGTGGTCAACTCACATCAGGGAGCTCATTGTGTGAGGAAACTGGGAATCCAGAGCAGCCGGATAAAAATATTGGCTGGTGAATGGACACAGGGAATGATGCTCTCATGTGAAACTGTGTGCTGTGTCACATGGTGTTGAATATCTTAGCTTGGCTGCCAGAACAGAAAGTGGGTAAATGCAAAGCTGATGGTGGAGGAAAGCTGCTTGTAAAAGGGCATGTAGGAGGGAAAAGGGGCTGAGCCAAAATAGGTTATTAGCACGCCTGCCTGATCCTAAGGAGCAGGATTTGTTTCTACGCAGGCTCACACTGAGCAGCACCCAGCACTTGGAGAGTTGGCAGTTATGTCTGCATGCTGAGCATATCTTAACCTGCAAATGTAGATAAGAGCAAGGGACTGCAATCCAGATTCAGCTGCACCTATTTGTGAGCTCTGCTGAGATCAGTGCATGCTTACAGGATAGAGAAACCCCTGGAGACATATTTCTCCTTAAGTTACTCATGAAAAGCAGTGGTGTTTTTTTAACATGGTAGATGCATAGATTTCTTTTTTAACTCTTGCTATTAATTTTAAAATTACAGAAGTACTTGACTTCCATATTTGAAAGATGTTTTAGAAGATAGGAAGAGCTTTTCATTTTTTACCTTGAAAGAATACCAGAAGGTTCACTTGAGTTGGTGTGCACAAATAACCACTGTTATTCTGGATGTTATGCAGCTTCTAATTTTGGTAGTTGTAGAGGACTATTCTGGTCAGGTTTCTTTTCCCCCCAGATATGTTTGCCCTAACTATTAAACCCTTCATTGTTATTTAAGTTGATCTTCAGCTCTTTCTCTGTGATTCTGTCCAGCCAATTTGTTGACATTTCTGTTTTTTAAAACTTTGACCTTTATTAAGTAAAAAATTAATTATGAGAAAATTACTACTTCGTGTGAGTGTCTGCAGGCCATCTCCCATTTTCCCATTATTTTGTCTTAGTTGCATGTTAATTTTGTTGAATTAATGGTAGAGTGAGCTACTGTTTCACCGGGACAGAGGTGTTTAAATCTGGCACTGTTGAAATGTAACACAATTCATTACAGCGTTAGGACAAAGTTTTTACTCATTTTTCTTTGCTCGCACACAAAGGAAGTGAAAACATGACACAGCATGGCCTGTGCCTTTTTATTAAACCTTACAGCAGTTAATTTCACTGGAATTACTCTGATGGTGGGAGTCACTGGTGCGGACAAATTTCTGAAGCACAACATCACCCTGGTTTATATCGGGTCTGTCCTGGCTCCTACCCGGTATTTTTCTTGCCTGGACCACAGTGCAGCTGAAGGAATGCACATAATGCTGTGCATCCCTCTATTAATAGAAGGGTTGGTGCAGGGGGTTCAGCCTTGGCTGCACCCAAGGGTGGCTTCTTTGAGGGAGAGGATTAAAGAGAGTGACAGAACACATCGGTAACAAAATCAGCCGGCCAGTGGGGCGGTGGAAGGGAGGAAAGGTTAAAAGAAAAGCGTCTCTTTTGCCGAGGCTGTGAAGCAGCGTGCAGAGAACATCTAGCGGGCTGTGTCCGTCCCCTTAGGCACAGGGGAAGGGGAGGGGAGCCTCTGCAGCTGGCAGGGAGCTGGCTCCTGGCACTGCTTGCCGATCCAGCCGGGCCCCACAGCGCTGGGCGAGGTGCAGACGGCAGAGCAGCGGGTCCTTCGGGGTCAGGCACGCTGAGGAGCCGCGGGGGAGCGAGGCAGGAATGGGCATTGCAGGGCAGCAGGAGCGCCCAGACGGATCGCGGGGAGGGAGGCAGGAGCGGGGTTCGCAGCGCTGCTGCTTTTCCATCACTCATCTGCAGCAAATGGGAGAGATTAGTGCGGCTGTCGGATGTTATTTCCCAAGGCCCTGGGTGTGGAGGCCAGGAAGGGTTGTTTTTGGGGTTTTTTTATCCAAAAGGAGATGAGTATCTGGACCTGGGTGGGGTTGCACAGGAGCAGAAACCAGTTGGCTCTTTCTCATCTCTCTCACTTTGCCTTGTCCCAGAAGAAGTGAAAGAGAAGGAAAGGAATCTTTTCCCGAAGGGGAGTATGTCTGTAACTAGCTTTTCTTTCACAGGTGGTGAAAGCCCTTGTGTTTAAAGCCCTCCTTTCTCCGTGTCCCCCTCCTTGTCAGGCTCCCCTGCAGCTGGACATTGCCCGTGCGGAGGCGGGGAGCCTGCTCCCACCGCCGGTGTGGACAGACGTGAGTCAGCAGCAGGGAATCACCCATCTTTCTCTTCTGCCCGGTTGTATTGTTTTTAGGTCAGCAGAGGAATTTCTTTGCCCATGAGAGCCACATTAATTCTGCAAATGACGTTTGAGAGAAAGGAGAATAATAACAGCAGAGGTAGAATAACACACGGTACCGGCTGGTGATTTCAGTGGGAGAAGTTAGACAACTTCATAACTTAATTGTGTATTAATGACTTCTGTCTCAGGATATGTTTCATTCTTTTTTTTTTTTTGTTTTCCTTGCTTCTGTTTATGGAAGTTGCTAAAGAGCACAGACAGGAAAGGAACAAAGCTGTACCAAGCATTTTATTTTCGATAAGGCCTAGAAATTAAGACTTTTTATTTGTTAACATCCACAGTATGGGCAACTTTGTATTCCTGAGCTGCATGGGTGATAACTTCAGGTTTTAGTCTGTGTGGCTTCAGAAATACAAGCAGAATAGCGGTAAATGTCACTTTTTCACCAGCAGTCTCGGGTAATGCAAAACAAAGTGTTTGTTTAATTTCTCGGTAACATAATGGTAAATACAAATACTTGGCATTTTCATCTTGACTACTGAAATATAAAATCTAGAAGGATTGAGTGGTTGTCTGCATTACTCTTAATCAAGATCCAGACTGATTAATTTTGCTAAAAGTTTGTCTCTGCATTTCCTTTCTAAAATGTCTTTCCATTTCTTAAAGAAGAACAGCTATTTCCTCTGCTGACAACTTGGAGTTGTCTCAGAGGAGAGTGCAATGCAAGGCAACAGGCACTACTTAGGTAAAATTTTCTTGCAGAGGTGCCACTTACCAAAGTGTAGCAAATCCTGCCTTGCCCTTTGAACGAACAAGCTTTGCAAAGCACTGACTATTTCTTAAAGCCTGTTAAAATGCTTTTATAGTCTAATTAGCATTACAGATTTCAAGAATACTAACTTATTTTAGGAGAAAGCTTTTCAATAGTGTGTTTTTACACAGAGATGCATACACTTGTCTGCATTAAGAGAAAAAAAAAAAGAAGAAAAAGGTGCACTGGTTTAGTAATAATTAATTAGACCTCTCTGGTGTGATACATGGCCTGAGCACCAAGGGAGCTCAGTTGTTGCATTGTTATATTTTGGTTCTGCTTTTGTGTTTTAGGAGTTCTGTTTCCTTACCTGCTTGTTTTTTGCACCTCTGTCAGTGAGCCAGAGCCTTAGTATTATACTTGCATTGTTACAGATAGGAGCAAGTCTAAAACATAAATGCAATTGAGAATTAAAATAATTTTAAAGGGGTCTTAGCTGCTAAAACCAGTTTTTTTCCTTTTTACTTAAAATTGAATCTCTATGCTTGGAGCTGAACAGCTTTTTTTCTCCCTATTCTGTATCATATTTTAGACAAATTGAAGACTCTGGCCAAGACTAGCAGTCACATGATAACACAGCAGCTTATATTAGATACATCTGGAAACTTACCTTGCAAGTAGAGTGCTTTTATCTCTGCACAGGTGTTGAGCCATTGCTCGGCCTGTTCTGCTAACAGCTTCAGAACCTGTTCCCATCACTGTTCTCTGCAGCCATGCCGTAGGTGTTTGACTTGGAACTGCCCATGAGCAGACTTGTGAAATTTTAAGGAGAGTGAGGCTTTTCTGTTGTTTTGTTTTTGGGTTTTTTTTTTAAAGTTCATCATGAGCAAACTATTACTATATGTTTCAGATACTTTATTTGATATGCTGGACTTTTCAGACTTTCTGCAATTACTAATCTTTTTTTTTATTTAAAGCAGTTTATACAAGATGAAAAAACATTCATATCACCTAGGATTCCTTTCTCTTTTCCTTCTTAGACTGTGGGTCTAGATTTAAAAATACTGTAGGCAATGACACTACCCAAAGATGGAAAATAGTACTGATGACAAAACAGAGAAATTAATAGTTAGCCTTCCTTAAAAAAAAGTAATGCTTCCAGTTAATGCACTGTTAAACATGGCAGCTTACTCCATTTTAAGTTCACACAAGACTTAGTCAATGCAGCCTGATGCTTGCCTTAACTAGTTAGCTTTTGACACTTAGTAGCTGTAAGCTTTTCTTGGAGGTGCTAGGAGTTCGTACCTGGACCACAGAGGAAGGCAGAGCATCCACAGCTCCTTCCCATGCTCCAGCCCCCATGTGGTTCTGTAAAAGCTATGCCACCAGGGCAAGCTGCTGAGCCGGGGTGCAGTGCATTTATATGCCCTGAAGAGCCTGCAACTTGAGATGGCAGGCATGATTTATCTGGATGTTTCTTTTTTCAGCCAGGTGCTTCTTTCTGACCTAATGGAAAAAGAGCTTAATCTTTCTCCCAGTTTCTCTTTTTGTTTGCTGCTTCTTCACTCCCAGCAAGGAAAATAAAAGACGACTAAGGAAGAAAGAGAAAAATAAATATGCTTAATAAAAGAGAAAGCTTATATTCCTTTTATAATATACATTACTTTTGTTTGGGGAAGGGGAGGTAGTTCCTTTTGCATGGAAAACACCGTTTTTAACTTGCAAATTTTTACTGTCTTGAGGCTAGCAGTTGGTACAGGTGTACTGTGAAGGACTTTCACATGGTTGTTTGCTCTGAAAGATTAACTCTAAAGTGCAGCTTTTGATGGGAGACCTAAATAAAGTAGTGCTGAAAATCAGCATGTTGCAAGAGGGAGGTGAGGGGGAGTGCAGGATGGGCAAGGCACACCTCCCTGCTGTGTGGCGTGTGTGGCTGCTGGACAAGGAGCACTGGCTCGGGCTCAGCCCAGATCTCGGGGGCACAGTGGCAGGAATCAGTGCTCCCAGTAACTCTGTGGTGCCATCACTGGTAGCTGTGCCTGCCCTGTCACACACAAGGGGATACAGCTGCTGCACTGGGTCCCTGGGCCCAGGGCAGGCCAGGCACATTGGGGCTCCAGAGGTGCTTCAGCATGCCCGGAGGTCAGGGTCTGTCCCTTTGCAGAACAGCCTGCAATGCTTCCAGTGGTGCAGGAGAGTTGTTTCCAAGCCCTCCTTGTTGATGTAATGACATACCAGGAGGAACATGTCAGAAGCACTGCTTGTTTTCATGCAATGCATTTCCATCACCTTTAAAAGCAATTTATTTCAGTACCCTGCCAGTTCTTCAGGTGACTACTTGTAATTTTTTAATGCTCTCCATCCCCCAGTGGTTTTGGTGGTTGTGTTTTTGTTTTCACTGAAGATGAAAGCTTTGCATCACAGGATAGGTGCTGCCAAGTGAGCTGGAAGAGAGCCGTAGATCCTGATGCTGCAGAAGTGCGATGTGTTGGCCATCCCCGTCCTCCCTGAGATTGTTGTCACATTTGGCATACCTCTCTAAGTAAACATTAGCTTTGTAAATGGCATTGGTGTATTTAATGGAATGCAGGAACTATGTCAGCAGTAATTATACAGGTAGGATGCAAGTGAATTGACAGGAGAGTTAAAACAGATTAAACCTTCAGCGCATATTTATGTCCAAGCTTTCTGGGTACTGTGATAACAATGGCCGTGTTATATACACTTCACACTTGCTTCTTTCACCACTCAGGGACTATGAGTCCTGTTCCTTTGTGGGTGACTTGGTTATCTCTACGTTTTCAGAGAATAAAAAAATGGCTGTGGGAGTTTATGTAGTGATAAAACGAATAACAATGGGAGTTTGTTAGGGACAGGACAGGGAGGGGGTGGTTTCAGGATTTTGTCAGAAGTCATTTCTAATTGCAGGATGTTTTTTTAATGAGTAGGCACATGTCCTTTTCCTTGATGTAGAGAGCAAAGACAGTATGGGGAAAACCAAGGCCAGGGGCAGATGTGAAAAACTCCTAGTGCATATAATATTCTCACTGACAAAATGTGACTGCCTCATATCCACTGGTGTTTTGCTTCTGGGAAACCCACGCTTTGGCTGGGAGCTGGACCTGTAACCACAGGGAACTTGAGGTTGGGTGAAACTGTGTGTCACTTACTGAATGCAGAGTGGACGTGACCTGTCATGCTCAGAGCTCCCATTCCAAATATTTAAAAGGCAGTAGGCTTTGTTGACGTGTTGGCCAAATGCTGCTGCATAGCTCTTTCTGCCTGCAGCACAGCTTTGACTGTTTAATGCAATTTATATGAGAAACTCTTGTTTAGCTGAATTTGGGATTTGAGAACTTAAGAAAAACAAGAAATCACAGCAGTAAAGTGTGGATAGGAAAAGACAGTGCTTCTGCATTTTTCTTCAGAGCAAACTGGCTGTGGAACGGGTATAAAAGTGTCAGAATTATTGAACCTGTTTCAGGTCTTCCTCCTCTAAACCTTTTTCCCCTTCAAGGAGCAGTGGTTTTCCTTTTAAAACAGTCTATTTCTTGTATCAGCTTTGAAAAATACCAGTGAAAGTTTATGGAAAGGCAATGTGAGGAAGATTCAGACACAGGTATTTGAGTGGCATGCAGTAGTATGTTTTAAGAAGTGGTTATGAAAGGTGCTGTTTTTACATTTGCTTGTTACTTAGGTCAGATTTGGCCTCTGCTTGTCACTGATTTTTTAAAATATGTTGTTTATTCAAACAGTATTTTGCAGTAGAAATGAAACTGTGTAAGGCCATTGAAATATTTTTTGTTGGACAATGAAAAGGTTTTCACAAGGCTGTTACCTCAGCTGCTGTTGTACTGTCTGTCTACCCACCCATGTGAGATTGTCAGTACTCACATTCTTTATATTTCCAGTGAACTTACTAGCCAGAAACTGGTAGAAAGTGATTGTGACCAAAATGGCCTTTTGTGGTGGTAGGTTTTGACACACTGTGGCTTTACTTTGCATTTAGCAATTTCTTGGTATCATGGGGTGAGAGGAAGGAGGATATTTCACTAGTCCTGGTGCAAGAAGAACGCGAGTTCTTAAGCTTGCAGCAGCTTAGTAAATAATTTCTGTTTTATTGCTTTCCTTTCCAGGTGTGACATCTGTTGTATTACCTTTCGTACTCATCGGGGCTTACTGCGCCATAATGCAGTTATCCACAAGCAGCTTCCCAGAGATCCTATGGGAAAGCCTTTCATTCAGAACAACCCTTCAATTCCAGCAGGCTTCCACGACTTGGGATTCACGGACTTCTCCTGTAGGAAGTTCCCCCGCATTTCTCAGGTACTCTCTGTTCTTCATAGCTTAAGGTACCAGCTGCTACAGTGCTTATCTGATGAGGTCATTGAAAGATTCATCCTGCATGTAGAATATTTTGTGGAAAGTACATCACCACTGTTGGTGTAGGCTTCAAACAGTTTATGTATGCCTCTCCTTTTTCTTTTTTCATCTAAAGAATATTGGCATGGGAGGCTTTTTCACCATTACAGTGGGTGACTATCAGTGTAAAGACATATAAAAAATTTTGAAGGAAAACTTTGGTCGTATTAGATCCTTTCCCTTTTGAGCATACCCAAAAAATCCTGTACCTGAAATCAACAGGGAGTACACATGGTAAGGAAGACATTATTTATTTTAGATTACTCTAACAAGGATGTAGTTGGAGTATGAAAGTTTTTATTACAAAAAACTTTAGGCGGTCGCCTTACTAGCTAAACAGTGACATCTTCAGTGATTCCCTCACAAAACCCTCTACAATGTTCCTCATCTAAGGTTTGAGGGTTCTGCACCTTTGAGGGACAGTGGGTGGGGAAAGTCAGGGAGGTAGTCTGTAAGTAATTTTCTGAGAGCCATAAAGCTTTCTGTTGGGTGGTATGATTCCTCCCTCTGTCAAACCTTGCCTGCCTGAGTTTGGGTCTGGATGAAGCTGCATATCTCTTAAAAAAATCAACAGCACAATCCACCATGACCGTGCTTAGTTTCTGCACTTTTCTTATTCTCCTGGGATTAAAGCATTGATTTCCAACTCTTCTGACTGCAAACTGGTAGACTTGAAATTTGCTGCTGGACCAGGGGAGCATGTAGGTCTCTCTGTCAGTCTGTTAGAGTTTTGGTATAAAACTTTAAAAATTAAAAGAAATAACTTTTTAAACAAAGTTTAATTCTTTTGTAATTAATGACAGACATTTAAAGTTATTAAGAGACTTGAATGTTGGTATTTTCCTTTTGTAATAATTTTGCTTGCACTGTGAGAGCAGACTTATAAAGTATTTAGAGTCTATAAAGATCTTGCCAGCCCTCTAATAGTATTTTTCTTGGGAGAATAAATGTAATCAGACTTCCCTAACCAAAAACCACTCTGCTTTAGGCTCTGAGTTTCATTAATCTGCTTTTGGGGGATTTTATTTTGGTTGGTATATGTTGGTTTGGCTTCTTG
>VYXF01003595.1:752652-773492 GCA_013397295.1 Polioptila caerulea
TTTTTTTTTTTTTTTGCTTCCTCTCCTCCTGGTTTCTTTGTAGTAGAGCTAGAGGAGATAGTCTACTGCCCAGCTTCCTTGGTGTGTAGTATACTGAGGCTCCTGTCCTGTCTATGACACAAGTTCATGGTAGGGAAGTTTAGGATGGGAAAGAATTTGAGAGCCTGAATAGCCCTCTGAAGGAGTTTACCTTTATAGAAGGGAACTTGTGGAGAATCAGCCCCTAATTCAGATACAGCCCTTGGAGACTAAAGGCTGTGAAGTGGGAATATCTCCATGCCAGGTAGGTGGGGGCTGCTCTAAACCTCTTAACTTAGTCAGTGGAAGAGAGAGCGAACTGGTTTTGTTTTGCAGCAGCATGTGATGCCTCTCTGGTTTGAGATTCCTCCTCTAAATATTTTTGCATGTCTTGCAGGTCTGGTGTGAAACAAATTTGCGAAGGTGCATCAGTGACTTCCATCGATTTATTTGTGAGATGTGTAACAAGGCATTCCCCATGCTTTCAGCACTCAAACTGCACACAGAAACTCACGTGGTGGATCAGGGAAAAGACAAGCACAAGCCACAGTCCACGACCCCACCCGGTGAGAACCCAGACCAGAAAGCCTTCATGGCATCCTTGGGCCTACAGTACACCAAAGACATCAAACCTGTCAAGCAAGAGGACAATACTCAAGACGAGGTCCAAGAAATGCGGCTCAGAGCACTGAAGAGTAACCTACCTCAGGAACCCGGCAGCACCAGTCTGCTCAGCCTCTCTCCTCTGGAAGCTGCCTCCATGGGAGGGTCTTTTTCAGTCCTTCCCCCTACAAAAGAAAACATAAAGCTTCTCTCACTGCAACCTTTTCAGAAGGGTTTTATAATCCAGCCTGACAGCAGTATTGTGGTGAAACCCATCTCCAATGAGTCTGCCATTGAGCTGGCAGACATTCAGCAGATCTTGAAGATGGCTTCTTCTGCTCCTCCTCAAATCAGTCTTCCTCCACTTTCTAAGGCACCTTCTGTCCCTGTGCAGTCGATTTTCAAGCATATGCCACCACTGAAGCCAAAGCCTTTGGTAACGCCCCGAACTGTTGTTGCAACCTCTACCCCTCCTCCTCTTATCAGTGCCCAGCAAGCCTCCCCTGGCTGCATCAGCCCAAGTCTCCCACCTCCCCCTCTGAGGCTGATCAAGAATTCGGTGGAGTCCGCCTCCAACTCTCATCTCCCCCAGCCAGGAGCCAAATCAAGTCCTTCCTCACAGTTGCTTCTGCAACCCAAAGTAGAGCCTTTAACTCAGCATGAGATAAAGACACAGCTGGAGCAGGACAGCATCATTGAAGCTCTCCTGCCTCTAAGTATGGAAGCCAAGATCAAGCAAGAAGTCACAGGAGACCTCAAAGCTATCATTGCAGGGGCAGCGAACAAGAAGACCCCGACCATGAGGAAGGTTTTGTACCCCTGCCGTTTCTGTGACCAGGTGTTTGCCTTCTCTGGTGTCTTGAGAGCTCACATCCGTTCTCACTTAGGTATTTCCCCGTATCAGTGCAACATCTGTGACTACATCGCAGCTGACAAGGCAGCGCTGATCCGGCACCTGCGGACGCACAGCGGGGAGAGGCCTTACATCTGTAAAATCTGCCACTACCCGTTCACAGTGAAAGCCAATTGTGAGAGGCACCTGCGGAAGAAGCACCTGAAAACGACCAGGAAGGATATCGAGAAGAACATTGAGTATGTCACCAGCAACGCCGCAGAGATGGTGGATGCCTTCTGCTCCCCTGACACGGTGTGCAAGCTGTGTGGAGAGGACCTGAAGCACTACCGGGCCCTCCGCATTCACATGAGGACGCACAGCGGCTGCCAGAAGAAGAAGCCGTTCGAGTGCAAGGAGTGTGGCACGGCCTTTTCGGCCAAGAGGAATTGCATTCACCACATCCTCAAGCAGCACTTGCATGTGCAAGAGAAGGAGATTGAGAATTACATCTTAATGGTGGACTGCAGTGCCCAGGAAAGCCAGGCAGACCCTTCTTTATTGGAGGACAGCACTTATATGGACCACAAGCCCATGACGCCTTTCCTGGAGCCACAGAACGGCTTCTTGCTGGGAACATCGTCTCACGTTTCCATCAAACGTGAGCCTGTGGGCAACTTCCCCATGGATTTTGATGAGCCATTGGATTTCTCTCAGAAGAGCAAAAGCCTGAGTGCTGTGCAGGTGAAGCAGGAGAACCTGTTCGGCTCATCTCTGTCCCTTTACGACTGTTCCATGGAGCCTATTGACCTGTCCATCCCCAAAATCCTGAAGAAGGATAAAGATGATGCCCCCTGTGAAGCCAGGAATCAAGAGTTGGCTGCTTCTGGGAACAGTGATAAAGCCTATAACTGTCTGCAGTGTCCTTTGGTTTTTGGTGCCAATGGGAACTCAGAAATAAACCGGGGTGTCAGACATCCCCAGCCACTGAAAGGTTCGTTGCATTTGACTGTCCCGATCATTTCCCCGGCTCTTGCTGGCAATTCTGCCTTGCTTAGACCCCTGAGGCCTAAACCACCACCACCACCTCTCTTGCCAAAGCCTTCAGTAACTAAAGAGCTGCCACCATTGGCTTCCATTGCACAGATCATTTCATCTGTGTCTTCTGCTCCCACTTTGCTGAAAACAGAGGCTGCAGACGCCAGTCCCAAGGCAGTGAGCAGCTCCACTGGGTGTGACAAATCAGGGAATGCCAAAGCTAAAGTGACAATCATGACCACCGTTCAGAGAGACTCCAGCCTGCCCAGTGACCTGTCTCAGGCTTGTGATCCAGAGCAGTCTCCTGTTGCTGATGCTGGGTTAACTAAGAAAAGAGGTAGAAAGAAAGGAACGAAAAATAAGCCTAAACTTAGCAGTAGTGTGGATCTGGAGTCAAGTGGGGAATTTGCCAGCATAGAGAAGATGCTGGCAACCACAGACACTAACAAATTTAGCCCATTTCTGCAGTCCACTGACAATTTCAAGGAAGAAAGTGGCAGAAATGGTACAAGTGAGGATGAGAAGGAAACTGCCAAGGATAAGCTGCTGAGAGGGAAGAGGAACGCTTACTCAGACTGCCTGCAAAATATCCCCTGTCCTTACTGTCCTCAAGTCTTTCCATGGGCAAATGCCCTGCAGCGGCACATGCTCACTCACACAGGTAAGAGTGCTCTGTGCTCACAGTAGGTTGTAGCCTCTGAGGCTGTTCCCCATGGAAGGGCCTCTCTGTGGAGGATTCTTCCTTTCTCTGATGCCTGAATTGTATTCTTCTTTATTATTTTGCTAATCCCTAGCTTAGGGATAGTGGTGGTGGTAGATTTTTCAGGAATGGAATAATCTCTGAATTTACCTTCTGAGTATCAGAAGGTAAATAAAACCATTAATACCCATTTGAATTCAGTGGCATTAGTGTAGCTGGAAAGAGGCTCAGGTTTCAGTTGTTCTGGTATTATTGTCTTGTCTTGAAGGGGAACATGTGTGTTGAATATTTCATTGTGCCTTACATGGTTTGTTTGTCTGCTTTTGATGGCTGTTTGTCTGCATCAGTAATGATAAAAAAGATCTCTAAAAATGAGAGACAATAAGTGTAGAACTGTGGCAGGAAAATAAAATAATGTAGTGCTTGGCATTTTTTTTTTCTTGCGGTGGCTTTTATTTAACAGATCAAAGGAGGATTCGAGAAACTGCTCATCCTGAGCATTACATAATAGCTTGCCTCTAGGAAAAGTTTCTCCTCAGAGATAGACAACCAAAGGTGGGCACATGCCCTAAGGTGTGGAGATGTGTATGGAATCTAACGTTGTGCCACTGTGTAAGTAACCTCAGACCTGGTGTAAATAAAGGGAGGAATTGGGTAGGGAGATTTATTCTAGGTCTGGGGTTATTTTTCATTCTTCACTATAAAGGAAATACTGCATTGAGTGCTGTGCTGATTTGAAGTTCCCTCATTCTTTCACCCACACTGTAATAAAGTAATTAGTAGATTCTCATCCTGCTCTAGAGGGAGAGGACCAAGCTCTACTTGCCGTTGCACCCTTTTAAGTCAGTCACGATTGTTGATATTATTTATTTCATTATGCATTTCAGCTCCTGGCATAAAGAATTAAAATTAGGGATTTTTATAAGAAACATAGGGGATTTAAGTATAGCCTCATAAAAGTTAGAGTGTTTGTGTGTTTGTGTGTTAGGTTTCCTGAAATGACTGATTCATGTCTGTGCTAAAGAGGGAAACCTGAAGAGGTAAAAGAGGTTAGCTAAGAGGTTTAAGGGGAATCTGAGCTGTAGAGCAGTCCCTATTACAGTTTGCTTTGGGTGACACTAGGACATAACTTGCAAGGTATCAGTGCAACAGTGAGGCTATTGTTTTCTGGTCCACAGAGACCAAATTATTTCATCTTATTAAGCATACAGTTTACTTTCTGGTGAAGGAGAGCTCTTTACTCATATCTCAATTGTTTTCCAACACCCTGGTCTCCAAAAAAAGTACATAGTTACTGAAGAACCGTTCATGAGACAGAAAACAATGGAGAGGCTTTTCCCAGACTAAGAGGTTTGACCTGCTTATTGATGGCAGACTTCCAAGGTAGCAGCACTGGTGTAAACCCTTAATGAAGACAGGAAAATGCACTCAGCCATGAATTACACTGGTAAAACTTGTCTCCCTTACGACCACCAAGCTTGGAAGGAGACACCATCATTTCAGAAAGCCTGTGCTGCAATCCCCACAAGGAGAGCAAGCAGCTGTGGCCATGACAGGACTAAGTCCTTGCCACTGCTACAGGATTTTTGGTGATGCTACAGCAGTGGCAATAGTCACATTCCAGTTGGTATGCTCTGGCAGTGATAATACTGAGCTCTTTTCTAATCTCAGTGTTGAGAGAGACTTGTTGCTGGAGGACCACTCCACAGCAAGCTTTGGCTGGCCTTGGGGCATCTGCCTTCAGATGGCATGAGCATTCTCTTTCTAAACTGGGAGTTTCCAGCAGCTCCCCTGTGGCAGCAGTGTCCATGAGGCCTAATGGGAGGGAGGGGGAAAGCCATGTGGGGAAGGTGGAGGAGATTTAGCCCACAGAGGTGGTGCCAAAGCAAGCCCAAGGATGGGATGCATTCAGGTGGAGCGAGCCCTGTGTTTTTGTGGTGCATGTCAGGTGCTGCTGGCAGGCAAGGTGTTTGGCAGCTCTGTGGTAGATGGCAGCAGTTTGTTGGCTTTATCTTCTGGGTGGGCAAATTGGTTTTCTTGCGGAGAAATCTACAGCGTTGTAGTGCAACACAGCATTCCTGTCCCCACCTATTGCACAGGCAGATAGCTTGTGACTTGTCAGCTAGCTCTGTTTTTTAAAATGAGTCAAGAAAATAATCTATTTGCTAATCTTTGTAAAGAGAAAAGGGTAACTTTTTCACATTGTTTGTGCTTGATGGCTGTTCTCTGACCTGGGTAGAGAAAGGACGAACAGGCTGATGAGTCCTGGTGATCTGCTTCCAAACTGCATGTGTTGGACATGTGATCCATAGGCAGTCGCAGCAGGCAAGCTGACTGTCTAACACTCCTATCAAAAAAAAACCCAAAAACCCAAGGCAGTTGTTTGAGCTTAAAAAGCAGCACCTAGCTCTTTTGTGTTTGTTTGTAAGAAAGTTGTTATTGAGGTAATTCGTGTAAGTGGTCTAAGTTAGCATTAGAAAAAGATACATAAATTTGTGTATTTGTTATCTGTATATTATGAGTTTTGAACTGCTGTATTCCTACAGACATATGATTTTTGCAAGTGTGTCTTTCATGTTCAATAAAATTCCAACACAGAGGCCACCTTCCATGTGGTGTCAAGATCATATTTCCCTTATGTGAAAGTGCAAAAATGCACATGCTACCAGTGACCCACATCCCTCATGCAACCAGAAGTGTCTCTCCTGGAAGCTTTTGCCCTGCTTATCCTTGCCTCAATACCACTGTGTGTTTGTTTGGGTTTTTTTTTAATTCAAAAACAATTCCATGAAGAAGCAATACACCTTCCTCAGTGTTTTTTTATTTTAATGGTGAGCTCACAAGTGGGACACTGGGAATTTGGCATAGTGTGGTTTCATACAGTGCCTAACACAGTAGCTGTGTTTTGTTTGAACATGCTCAAACACTTGCTTTTAATACTTTTTTCTCTTGATGTCTTTACTATATAATTTACTTTCCTATGTTCAACTCAGTTTGCCTTTTTTTTTCTCTTCCCTGCTGCTCTTGACTTTTTAAATTCTCAGAATAGTGACTAAGATGTGCCCTGCAGGTAGTAATGTGGTTGGTTTTGCTCCTTTTCTAGGATGCAGATCAGACTAGGTTCAATAGACAGTAATAGTCCTTTTTAAGCACTAGTTTGTTAGAGATAACCTAATCTGTTTGCAGAGAATCGCTTGAGAATATTTTCAGAGGGACACTGGCTGGTCTTACTTGACCCAAGATTAAATTTTGTAAAAAGCAAGATTTGATGGCAGAGGAGGTTTTTTGGGTTTGGTTTTTTTTTTTGCTGCTACTACAGGAACAAACTGTACAAGGAAATATCTATAAACAAAGGAATAAATAAATAGAAAACTCTTTTACACCTAACCCATGAACCTGAATATTTCCTGTTGATTTGAGGTCACAGGTCACAAAAAAAAAGACTTGGAGGCACTTTTATTCATTGCTTTTGTGATTTAAGTCAAAGTAAAATTGTAAACATCTTTACTTTGCAACATTTGTAGTTACCATGGTGAATAATGTGTTTCTGCTAGAACAGCAGTGGCAGGAGATACCTTGAGGACTGATCTTACATGCTTTGATTATTCATATGACCCTTTATACTGAAAAAGACACCCTTCAAATGACTGGCTGCTATGAAATGTCCAGACTAGGCTAGTCCTGCTGTGCTTCTAACCAAAATTTGCAGTCAGTCCCAAGTCAATAGTTAGGCGCAGAAGTATTTTAATACAGGCTATGACTATTCATATGGAAAAATGTAATTAAAAAATCAAATCACATTGACTTTTTAGGTTACCTTCCAACGAGTAGGTGTATTTTATCAGGAGAGCAGTTGCCTTTAAGGAACAAATACAGAAGGCAAAGAAAACTGCTTTTTTGAATGTTCTAGTTTTGTGCCTTTAAAGGTGACATTTTTGGAAAGCATTGTAACTTGGGGGGTGGGAGGGTTGGAGCTTGCACAGGAAGTGGAATTTTTGGATTTTGGGACCCCCAGCTAAGATGCCTGTGTGGAAGGAAGAATATTTTATCTGTTGCAAGTAGTGGTCTTTATGACAAATATTTGATTGATACAAGCATTTTAAAGGCTGAAAATATGAAGAAATTGTGACCTGAGATGCAGGTTGAGTTTCAAGTAATTAATCCTCAGTTAATCCTGTCATTGCATGCTTGAAAAGAAATGTGGAAAGGAATTGGGCCATCATGAAGCCAAAGAATTTCTGCTCCACTTTGAAGTTTTGTATTTGCATTGTGAATGAAGCCAGATAGAAGTGCAAAAAGAGGTGATATTTGTAGCCATAAATTTATGGTTGAATTAGCAGGCATCTAAAAGGAAAGAGTGACTTGAAAGCCTACCAAAAAGCAGTACTGTGATGCATCTAAAAAGTTGTGTTGACACTGGAAATTAAGAGAAAGAAACATCTCCTGAGATGTCTGTGAGATGCGGGGAATCCCTGGTACAGCCTGAGATGTTAACTAGAAGAGAACCAACTTTCAGAAGATGAAAGTGAGAGAGATACCCACAATGTTGTATCAAAGAGGCTTCTGGCTGTAGCAGAGGGTGGGTGGTGCGTGTGTGTTTTCAGAGGTTTTGGGTGTGAGGTGGAAGGTGTGACAGGAGCTGATCTCCTTTTACAAGTAACTATCTTTTTCTACATCAAAAGATGTCTTGCAGGATTGCCTTCTTCATTGCACTGCGTGACCTTGGCTTTTCTTTCAACTTTTCCTGTGCTTAGTTCCTTCCCTGTTCTGGTCATTTAAATGAATTACAGACATGAAAAAATAGGGGAAAATAATTTATTGCTTATTCAACATATGGGCCTTGATTCCAGTGTGGAGAGATGCCCTATGGCTTTGGTGGAAATTGTGTCCAATTCACATAGGTGATAGGCATTTCCAGAGAGAGCCTGCTGTTGAGGAGCTTGCAGTCAGGTCATTGTGGTTGGTCACCAAGCAGTAACAGAGGCAAAGAAAACCAAGGAAGTTTCTTATTACACACAAGGAGGATATTTATACATTTCATCTTTCATCAGGCCAGAAGCCCTTCCCCTGTCAGAAATGTGGTGTCATTTTTACCAAATATCGCATAATTTGCACAAATCTGGTGTTTCCAGCTGCTACCTGAGGAGTAATGTGCTTATCCCCCATCCTGAGGAAGGGGATGCTGAATCTCACAGTGGCACACACAGTTTTTCCCAGTTGTTCAGAACACCAGGGCCAAGTTGTACTTGCTCAGGCTGAGCGCTGCAAACAAGCAAAGCATAAGAATGTGAGAAGTGCCCTTCCACCTGAAGCAGTGGTACTCCTGTCTCCAGTGGAAGCAGGAGGATATGCTCTTTAGTGTGAACATGTGAGCACGGCAACTTCCTCCGGACTGTTGCTCTTAAAGCTCTACCAGCATCCACAACTGCTTCATTAGGATTGTGTGTTCGAGGGCACATCCCTACCCACTCCCTTGACAACCTGTTGATGGAGCTGCTGTCTGCAGGTCCTTCCTCCTTCAGTTGTTCTCTGAACCTGTTGATGCAGTCTGGTTTTAATTTGGCTACTGCTGCGGGCCAAAGCCAGTGGTCCTGGAGAGACATCAGCCATGGTTTTGGGTCCTCCTGCCTGGAGGTACCTGCCAGTACTATACTCAGCATCACATAGGCACGGTTTAGATTGTTTTACCTTGTGTAAATCGGCATTGAAGCTCACCTGCCATCATATTGCCCCATTCTCTTGACAGTAGCAAAAGAGATTGGCTGTCAGATCATGCAAGGCCTGGTTGTTGGCAGGTGAGTGGCATTTAGCCAGAAAGGAGGAGCTGACACAAAACCAAGGGTGAGCATGGTCGCTCTGGCTTTACTGTGCTGACCAAATGGGATGGGTGCAAGAAGCAAGCTCAGCAGATGGTGGTACACGTCCCTTGCCTGAAGACTGCTTACACAAGGGAGCTATTGCTGTAAGTTATTCACACCTCCAGTACAGACAGCATCACTTTGTGTAACTTTGAGTTGGTTTCATGGGAGAATTGTTGAAGTAACAAACCTAAAATCAGCAAGAAGTTGGCTCTGTGCGTCAGAGTAGTTAAAATTACAAATGAGTTATTACTCTCAACCTCAGGGTAGCTGCTGATCAGGTTGCACAGAGTGTGCACAGGATTTTCCTCTTACATCTCCATGCACCAGTTTGTTTGGGAAAGTCTGCTGCCTTGCCAGCCTCTCTCATCCTTTCTGCTTCTTTTAATACAGCAGGTTGCCTCGCCATGATTCCGATGTGGTAATACAGGTCTCAGTGCTAGTCTGGCATTGCAATCTGCCGTGCTGGGGACCTGTTATGACATGATTTGATCTTGCCTATCATGAAGAGACTAAGTTGCCTCGTTACCATGTTAACAGCCTGTAACTTCAGAGGGCTGTAGCAGGGTGTCTGCGGCATCACGTGGGCCCATCCTGCCTATGCAGACAGCAGATGGCTACAGCGTGAGAGAGGAACACTCGTGTCATGACATGATCCCCTCCCAGAACAAAAGTCTGCAGGAAGGGCTCTGAAAGTGCTCGCCTCTGACAATTTTCACGGCAGAATAAAACTGAAATGTCCTACTTGGGTCGACTGAAGACTTTGTTTGTAGTCAGAGGGTTCCTAAAGCGGCTCAGCTGTTAGGTGGTGTGGGGAGGCAGGCATTCCTAAAGCGGCTCATTCGAGCGCTGGTGCAGCACGTAGGGTGGGGAGGCCTTGGGTGCAAGGTAGGTGTTGTTCTCAGCAGCCGGCGCCGGGCTGGTCAGAGTGGTTCGACCTGCCCCCTGCAGACACAGCCTTGGGCCATGGTTGGATAACACAAAGCACTTATTGGCAGTACTGGCTCAACCTGTTCCCAACTGTTCATCCCTGCAGCTGTAGCTGACCCAGCTGCCCAAAAAAATGAAAATGGCGAGGGGAGGGACTGGCAGTCATGAGATCAGTTCCCGGATCTGGCTGGCAGTACAGCCCTAAAGGGGCACATTGATGCAACTGAGGTGTGGAGCTGGCAGCATCTTCTGGGAGGCACTGGGATAGATGCTGTTGAAATTGGCTTTGCTGTCGGTGCTTTGTGTCTTCAAATAGAAGCTTTAGGCATCAAGGAGGGAGCCCAGATCCGATAGTGCACGCAGTTATAGTTACCACATGCACTTTATAGCACAGCTTAGCGTTTATAACTGGCTTCTCTAAGAGGTGGTTAATCACGGGTCAGAATCATTCAACAGTTTTGGACTTGTGATCTCCCTCCACTGTCCGAGAAAAAGGGATTTCCAAATCCATGGAAGTAAACTTAAGAATTTGAAACTGTGGCTAAGTTTAAAATGAGGGGGTTTCTTTTGGTGCTGGCTTTAAAAGATAGGTAAGCAGTGTGCTCGGGGCTCTCGTGCAGAGTCCCTGTGAGGGTCCTTGGAAGTGAGCGGTCATCTGGATTTCACTGTATGCCAGAAGGAAAGGGAATGAAGGGAGATTCTTGGATGGTGTTTGGTCAGCCATAAATGAAGGAAAGCTTTAGGATGAGGTGTAAGACAGGAAGTGCAATTCAATAGAGTGTCACTGGGAACAAGTTTATAGAGGGTTTCTTTTGGTCTTGTTTTAAACCAAAACAAAAACAGGATGGTGGTTTAGAGCAGGATTCAGAGATGAGGAGGCTGTATAAGTGAGGGGGCTTGCTCACATCCTTGCTCCATGGAGAGGAAGGGAATGGTCTAAAGCGCCTGAAGCAAACTGAGGACATTTCCCCCAGTTCACAACAGTCAGACCAGGGGAGAGCTGTCCCAGCAGAGAGGCATAGAAGGAAAATGTGGAGCAGCTTAATGAATTGCCCACTTTCATCATGTTAAAGCAGCCCTGCCTTTGTCTCCTTAGGGCTGTCTGAATGCTCCCTTCTTGCAACAAAATACAGTTGACAGAGATGTGGGATAGGAATGGGGTAAGGGATTATCTCTTACATAATAGAGAAAGAGAACTTAATAAGGAAAGATCCCTTTTGTAAAGAGACTTGCCCCGAATGTGAGAGGGTTGAACTGCTCTGTGTTAACTAGACAAATATTTACAAAGTATACTCAACAGTGAATTTTCTGATTAGCATTTAGCAGAATTCATCTTTGCTCTAGATATCTGCCACACTGTGATCCCTCCAGAAATCCTGTGAGCCCTGGGTATAGTGGGGGACTTCTTCCAAACTGTTCTAGCTGTCTGTACCTCTGAACTACATTTGTGGGTATTTCTTAGAGGACAAAGGGCTTGAAATCGTGTTTTCAGTGTCAGGCAAAGATTAACAGCTGCTCTAGAGGCAGAACTCAGGATAAAACAAGAGTTATGTGCTGCTGGGATTGGCCTGAGTGCTAGAGCTGTTGTATGAAGATACTGAGAGGATGGTGTATAGCCTTCTGACTGTACTGTCAGCTCTACATTGAACTGCATTTCTGCTGAATGGTGCAAACCATCATAAGCTCAAAGTGTGTTTTCACACCTGCTCCCTTCAATGCAGATTCCTCCGTGGTAGATGCAGTTAGAGCTAGTCCTGAAAACTTTTCTTAGTGACTTCATCTGCTCTGTTGAAGGTACTAGGGAATCATACTGTGTGTTAAAGACAGAAAGTGTTTTTTTTCCAGAACTGTTTCTTTCTTTTTCCCCATATGTATTCAGTTCCATTTACTGTAAATAGTCCTTTTCTAGCTTGAATATTTTCGTTTGACAAGGCATGGAGATAAAACTGAAGCTCTCTCAACCGTGTGAGGGCTGATTAAATATTTATCTTGAGTATTTGCAGGTGATGTAATGAAGGTGGCTGAATTTTATTATTTAGAATGTTTCCAATAAAAATGGACAAAGATAACACCCAAAAATTTTCAAGTTGATTCTCTGGGTTTAAAAGATGTTCTCCAGTTTGTGGGTGGAAGTAGAAGCAGCATTGTGTGTGAGGGTCCAAAAAAATCCCAAATTTACTAGAACTGCTACCACCTAGTGGTGGCTGCCTCTATTGTAAAATATAAAACAAGCTGGGGTTCAGTTAATGTTGGGAAAATAGTAAATCATCAGCTCATCTGACTGATAATGTCAACTGCTTGTACCATATCAATTTCCAGTGGTCTGTTTGCTCCAATTTTGAGGATTATTTATATGATGGGTTTTCTCACTCTTCTCTTGGGATGTTAGGAATGTTTGTCAATAAACGCTTGCTTTAGCACCAAAATGATTTCATTACATCTTGTTTTGTCTACTAACTTGACAGCATCTCAAGCTCTACTCCCTATTCCACCACAGTTCCAGGAAAAAAATAAAACCATGTGTAAAAAGAATCAAGCCAGCAAGCTCACCACCTTGATCTGTATCTGCTCTTTCATCTGAAATTTTTCACATTTGGTGTCCCTCTTCATGACTTGGTTTGCCTATATAGGAAAGCAGTTTCCTCCTCTTTCTCGCCACCAATAAAAGATGAAGTGGATTCTTCTGCCTGAGCTGACCAAAGACTGCAACTTGATTTATAAATAGACTTCAGCAAAACAGTCTTTCCACAGTTTGAAGGAAAAATGATTTTGGCTACATCTCTATAGTGGTTTCTTTCATGCAAGTGGAAAAGTTTTTGGATTCTCAGATGGAGTCCTTGAGGTTTAGCTTATGAATACATCTCATGAGAAGTTCTTTTTCCCCCAGGAGCTGACAAGGCAGCAGCTGAGTTACCTCTGTTTTGTGTTGCCTATGTCCTTATCTCCCTGATCATCTCCTCTTTCTCCTTTATCCTGGACATCTTTTTTGACTCTGGTGTCAGAATTGAGATCTTCAGATAGTGTCACCTTCTCCTTTTCATTTTGGTGGAGTGACACAGTCTGGTTACACATGACAATGTAGTGTATTCTGCCCCCATGGCAGTGGGTGGGAGCCTTGACAAGTGGATTTCTCTGCTCTTGTCCTCTTGATTCACCAAGTGTAAATTCTGTGGGATAACAAATGGACCGGAAAGCATTTTATAGCCTTAGCAAGTGAAAGATGGGAAAGAGGCAAAAGAAACAGCAGGCCTTTCCTGTGCATCCTGTTTCTTTCACTGCCTGGAATCGAGTGACTGCTCTGCAACATAAATCAGCCAAATTCTGGAGATGGGAATTGTCCATTTGAGAGGAGCTCAGTCTTGTTGGAGGGATATTTGCCCAGATTTGAAGGCTCCGTCAAAATCCTCCTCCTTGTGTAAGATACAAGCCTGCTGGAGCTGTGTGGCCAGCAGGGTTTCTGTTGCAGCAAGGGGCATGTAAGCAGGAAGAAAACAGTAGTGCAGGGCAGGCTTAACCTCTGCTGGAGTGGATGAAGCAGCTGCTAGTGCAAGGCTACCCTTGCAGCCATCCCCTGCACTGCAGAAATCCCACACTGGACCTGGCACAATTGTCTTTACAACCATTGTGTTTACCACATACCTTCACAGCTCCCCTGCTGCTCTTCCAGTTCATCAGAAGCATAACTGGGCTGATTCTCACCTGTCCCCAAAGAACCGGAATTTGTGCAAAGCAGCTCACTTTTTTAATAGCTGCATAACAACTGCACAGGTTAGAGATAACCACAGAGCAGCTCAGCTAGTCAGGAACTGCTGCTTTAGGTGAAGTACAAGCATGAAGTTTCCTAAGGGGCCTGTGAAACTCCTTCTCAGCAAGGAAGAGGACAGGTCTGGTTCGTGCAGCTGAGGAGGAGGAGGAGCACTCTCCCAAGCACGTACATGTGTCAGCAAAGCCCAGCCCTGGCTATGTCACTACCTGAATTTTGAATGTTCTTCAGGGGTGCCAGGCACAGAGGAGCTTCAGAAGAGAAGGCCTTGTGTACCTTTGTGTTCCCAGGGTCTGGAGTGGGCTTTGCCCTTTGTGAAGTCGCATTGTTTAAACTTAAGGGTTTGATTTTCTGATGTTGACCTCATCTGTTTGCCTGTGCCAGTACATCACTTACCTGTGGACCACATAGGCTTTGAAGTGTTTTGTCTTGTGCACTGGAAAATGTAGTTGCAGGCCACGCATGCAAGAACAGAATAACAGCTGGGAAGAGGCCCAGGGCACAAAGGAGAGGAAAGAAGGAGATAGAGTTCAAATACAATTCACTGAAGAACAAGTATGCTGTAAGAAAAATAATATGTTTTTCAAAATACTAGAGCAGCAGAAGAAAAAGTTATGGAAAAATTGGAAAATCATGAATGATATATGACATTGAATGTCAAAATTGGGACTTCTATGTTGAGAGTTTTAAGACATACTGGTTTTGGCTTGCTCTTGAGTGACACCCATGGTAGTCTTCTCACTCACTTTGCTTCTGATGTTTCATCTTGAAAAAACAGGAAAAAAACTCCATCTGCAGCCACTGTTTCCTGTTTGGTCAATAAAGAGTTACAGAACATCTCTCTGGGCATGATTAAGAGGAGCTTTTTCCCATCTTGGTTTCCTTGTGCTCTTCACTCATCTCCATCCTAACAGAGCTCACATGGTTTCCTGCCCCTCTCCCTAATGAACCCCCTCTGTGCTGTGCTGGCAGCCTTTCCTCGGCCTAACACACATCCCATCAGGGGAGCATTTCCTGACCTCACAGGGGATGAGACAGGGCAGCCCACATCTGCTTTCAGATGTCCCCATCCTCACAATCTCTAGCCTTACACACAGATTACGGCTTGCTTGCGTGTTTTAACAGGCAGATAATTAGATGAGCAATGAACTTCATGTAATCCACTGTCTGTGTAAACAGATCTGTTTTGATTAAAAGGTGAGATTACTTTTTGTCATAGGTCACTTCTCCCCCTTACACTCCCCCAAGAAAAAGCATATCAAGAACTGTGCAGTATTAATTGATCATTCACTATCACCAGAAACACTGCTACACTTAGACATTTGTTAAATGGCTATTTATTACCACTAGTGAGAGGAGATGGGGCCTGTGCAAATCATTTTGCAAGACTACATTCAAACTAATAAGTGCCTCAGAACCATCTTCTTCTTATCTTCTGTTTTTATCCCTGCTTAAGAAAAAAAAGCCTGTAATAGGAAATCTAGGCAGTTTGGAGACAAGCACATGTTGTACTGTGTCAAACAGAACTTGCACTGCTCTTCTGGAGTTTCTAAATCCCTGTAGTTATTCAGCAGCTATCGTTCTTGCAGATGAATGTCGAAATGCTGGGTGGGTTGTGGGCTGCCTTTGCCACTTGCTGTCAATAAGAAGGAGGCGGGGTGGAGGATTTAAAGGAAAGTTTCAGCTTTCAGAAAGCATGACTTGTGAAGTTCATGTCCTGGAACAATTCCTGGGAAGTGGCGCTGGGGATGCAGTTACATGCTGTGCATCAGCAGCAGCTTTGGCCTCCAGAGCCAGACCAGCTTATTTCCTATTTACAAATACACTATTTGTGTAGAGCTTGGAAGGAATACTGCTCCAGCCCTCTGTTCTCCTTAAGCCCCTTACCTGTTTCAGTTTTTTGCACAAAGGTTACATCTTCAGCAACATTAATGCTGCAGACAGGTAAGTAAGCAGAGGACACCATTAAGGACCACATCTTAGGTAATTTTGGGCTTCTTGTGGGGTAACTGTGAAACAGCAAAGCCCATTACTGTCCCTTGGCTTTATGTTTTGATTCCAAGTGGCATATCAGAGACTCAGGTGTGGACAAACTTCCACATCTTCCACTTTTATCATGTATAGCCAACTTTTTGAGCCGTTTTATCTGTTACTGTCTGCACTTACTCTTCACATTTAGTTGTACCTCGTGGTTGCATGAGGCCTTTACATATCCTTGGAAAAAAATTTCCTGCTGCACAAAATCAGTTTGATAAATATTTGGGTTGTATGTTATTTCAGTCTGTGTTCATGTTTTTCATACACAAGTTAATTAGTAATACATCAATGTGTGTCTGGAATGGTCTATTTGTGATAGTGACCTCAGCTCTTCTTTGGGGTCTCAGCATGTTGTGTTCTCTGGTTAAAAGTGACTGTATTAAAAATTATTTCAAGAAACTGCTGAGATTGTGAGTCTATTTTGGAAAAGCAAGCATTTTGTGAAAGAGTTTGTATAATCTTGTTAATTGGGTTCTGTGGTGTTTTGACCTCTTTTCAGCTGGTTACTGTCCTCGGTCAAAGACAGGAGAAACAGCTGTTGGGATGCTTGATCAGAAGCAGTGCTCCTGAGTCCATGTGCAGGTTCACTGCTGGTAGTTGGGGATCATCGGGGAGCATCCCACTGAAAGTTTCTCTGTGTTTCCTTGCAGAGAGCCAGGCGGATGCAGAGGCACTAGCTGCAGGAAACAAAGTCTTGAACCTGAGCTATGGTGAGAAGGAGCAGTCAGAGGAAATGACAGAGCTACCGGAGAGTGAGCGCGGCCCCAAGGAGGAGCAGAAGGCTGACTCCCTTCTGGCAGAAGAGGATGCTGAAGAAAAAGTGGATGGATATGAAGAGGGCCCTGAGGAAGATTCTGTAAGTAACAAAAGTCTTGACCTCAATTTTGCCAGCAAATTAATGGACTTCAAGCTGGCAGAGAGTGACCAGAGTGCAGGCAGCAGTTCTCAGACTGAAAGGAAACATGCCTGTGACATTTGTGGCAAAACCTTCAAGTTTGCTGGCACTCTTAGCCGTCACAAAAAGGCCCACATTCGTGAGGACAGAAAGGATGAAAGGAGCAGTGAGGATGAAAGCAAAAGCATTCAGGATGATGCAGGAGCTCCCTCGATGCAGGACTCTGGTCTTGAGCAGGAAGAGTCTCCGCTGGACTTGAAGGTAGTGGAGTCTCCTGTGGACTTTGAGGCAACAGGAAAGGAGAATGAAGAGAGCGAAAGCATCTCTGAGGGGGAAGGCACAGAGAGAAAGTCCACTGAGAAGAGCAGTGATGACAAACCAAAGACTGATGGGGCTAAGAGTACTGCAAAAACAGACAAAAGAAAGAAAGTCTGTACTGTGTGCAACAAGCGTTTCTGGTCTCTGCAAGATCTGACGCGACATATGCGGTCTCATACAGGTAAGAGGAGGCTTGAGGGCAGGACAGACCATGAGGTGTCCCACCAGACTGAGGTGTCTGCTCTGGAGGTGCACGATTACTGCTGGCACTTGAGGTTGGAGACACTGCTTTAGTCCTAAAGGTATCTGCAAGGTGTCCTCTCTGCCCCAGGACCCCATGCTGCATAAAAAGCCTTTGGAGGGAGCAAGAATTGCAGCCACTGCCATATTTTCAACTCCCAAACTGTTTTTCCCCATGACTGCTGGCAGAGTTCAGAGGCGAGGGCAAGCATGGAGAGCTCTGAGCGGCTTCTGACTCCCTTCTTACCGTGCCTGTTTGTGGCTTTACTTCTTCCCAGTATTTTGACCAGCAGTGGAGAAACTGTCAGAGTATCATGAGACTTCACCTCTGAGTCAGAGTTTAGGGAGAGAGGGAGAGAGAAAGAGTCTGGTTTTGTCTGATGATCTGAGCCTAACATGGTGACATGCTGATGATGTGTGTGGCCTGCTGCTTGGGTGGAAGGCAGAGATCCAGTGGGCACTTGGGCAGGGAAGGTGGAACACAAGGTAGTGAAACACCTGACTGGGCAGTGGGATTGCTTTATGTGATAGGCAGATTGCAGGAGTGCCTGGCAAATGAAGCCATGAATCAGCTTGAAGGTGAATTAATCATTCATCCTTATTAATTATGGATTTTACCTGCCAGCAAGCTGCTCTGACGTGAGAAAACTGGTGCATTTTGACATTTTGTGTCTTAAGAAGGTTTTCTCTGCTGAAGACAAGATCTTTGCCATTAACAAAATATTTGTGCTGTAATTGACAGTGATTTTTAGAAAACTACATGAAAGAGTAATGCCTGAACTAGACTTCAACCCTTCTAAATCATAAATATTCACCTACTGAGTGCAAAACTGACCTGTTTTCTTCTGCCATTGAGCCACAAGTGAAACGGGAAAGGTACCCATTTTCTACAATAGGTACTAGTACCTGTTTCCATACAAGTGCAGAAGCTTTGGGGAAATGTGTATATCTAAAGTACTGAGCTTTACCCCCAAACAATGTGTGCCCATGGATATTTCCATACTCTCTTTTTTGTTTTCCTTGCGTGCTGGATATTGTGGGCTTTGTCAGTATGTTTTTTTCCTGTTTGCTTCTGTTTCTTATTTGACATCTGAAGGATGTTTTAACATAGAATAGGTGTGGAATAGGAACCTGGCACAGTGCTTTCTTCAAATTCATAAATGTAATTATGACCTACAACCACTGCCAGATATTTTCAGCAGAGGATTTTGCGCCAGTGCTGTGGGTTGACTCTTCTCCTTGTCTCCTTCCCACTTGTTCAACTATATTGATAAAATACTGTCAGGTTGCACATTGCTTATACTTCAGTTTTAATGTGTGAGGCTTTTTAAAGATACCTGTAAGGTTTTGGGATTTGTTTACTCAGAAGAGGAACATTTGGGACACACTGAAATGTGCAAGAAACCTCTGCCTGCCTACTGCGTATCAAATTCTGATGCTCATTGGCACAAGATGGTGTCTTGATGGAATTGCAGCACTGTAAAGGCTTGAAGAGTCACAGTTGGAAAGGGAGGACAGGTTGGTCTGGGACCTTTGGTTCTTCAGGGCACACAGCACCTTGGAGCAGTGTGCTTGGTTTGTATTTTGGGAGACTTTTGTCTGTGGAGCTGTGGTTGCTTTGTTTTCCAATGAGTTCCTGTTTAGGAAAGTATTGTCTCTCTCCACATGTGTCTGGGGCTGACCTGCAGCAGGGAACCCACGTGGTGGGCTGGTTTCATAATGGCTTTCAAGTTCCAGAGATCGACTGTAACCTTTTTCCAGAGAGGTTGCTGACTAAATTAGGCAGGATGCTAGCGAGCACCTGGTGCTTACGGTCTTCCTCCCTCCTTAGTGCAGGCCTTGCCAAGCTTGTAGACACTTAGTTTTGATGCTCCATTTGTGCCGTAGACATTTACCTGCATTCCTGTCTGCACTCCATCAGCTAGTTTGCTAGTACAGAAACAAAAACTCTGCATAAATGTGATGTTCAGTGTAGGTACTGAATTTCCAAAGTGCAAAGTGTTTTACACTCCTTCAAATAAGAGGGAGGAGCATGTGTGACCTCACAGCTGACTTTGTGCTGTAATTCTCTTCCAGGTGAGAGACCTTACAAGTGTCAAACCTGCGAACGGACCTTCACTCTGAAGCACAGCCTGGTCCGTCACCAGCGCATCCACCAGAAAGTCAAAAATGCCCGAAACCACGGGAAGGAGAGCGACAAGGAGGAGACGCAGTCGAGGTGCGGAGAAGACAGTGAGAACGAGTCCAGCCACAGCGGCGCCAACCCCATCTCCGAAAGCGAGTGCGACTCGGCGGGGGGCGTCGGGAGCCAATCGTCCCTGCCGGGGAGCCGCGGCGAGCCCCCGGCCGGCACGGTCACGGACTCCCCCTGCGGAGAGGAGAGGAGCGGCGCCTGCCTCGCCGAGCCCACCAAGAGCGCGCAGAAACAGACGGCGAAAGACCAGGAACCGCGGGGCAGCTCCGAGCACGAGAGGCCCTCAGGTTTCATCCAAGACTTGCTGGAGATGCACAACGCGCCGTCTGCCATGAATCACATCCTGGCCTCTGCAGACAGTGCGCCTCAGCTCTTGGGGGTGGAGTGACTTGCTAGGAGGTTGGACCCGTCTCAGCAGGCAAACTGAAGCCAGCAGAGCAAGGTTTCTGGAGTCTGGTTTTGGAAGAGCGACCCTACCGCTACCAGGGGAGTATGGCAGACTGGACGTGGTGCCATATGCCTTTCAGTATAATAATGCAAGAGACTACAGTATATACTGATTTGAGTGCCTTACTACTTTATTAGATCTTTTGGTATTATAGATTTTTTCAAAAATGATTTTAATATTTTAAAGAATTATTTGGAGAGGACCCTTTTTCATTTAAGCATTAATGTTACCTTTTGTATTGGTGTGCGTGAGCTTGTTCTTGTATATCTGTGATAGTCGCTGTGTTTGTTCTCTGAGCTGGAAATGGGGCAGTGGGGTGGGAGGCCCTTGGTTACCATAGCCAATAACTGGAAGAAAAATGATGTGAATTTCATATGAAATAGTCAGAGGAAATGCAAAGGAGACGTTGATTTATTGTTTTTTTTTCTCAGTAGATGTTCTTGCATTTGCCACATGGTGGAGCATTAAGCCTGTTCCAGGCCTGAACAACGTGGCAGTTGAAGGTGTTCAAAGTGGTTCAAGCCAAAAGCAGGAAACACAAATGAATTTCAACCTCATGCTTGTTTCCACTTTTCAGCATTAGAAGTGGTTTTCTAAATCCTAGGGGTTTTTTTCTGGCCATCACGGACTGAGCGTGTATACAGAGAAGAGTTACATAGCAACGTAACCTATGGAAATTATGCACCCGCTGTTACATATGTTTGATTTGCTTCAGTATATTATTATTATTATTATTATTTTATTATTATTTTATAAATCCATCAGTTCGCTTGTCTCTGCAGTCAGCAGAAGCCAATGGGCAATATTTGCCCACGGAGATGCGTAGCGCAGCTTGGATCCCGTCTCGGAGTGTTCTTTGACTCATCGCTTTCACCAGCTCCTCCTCCTGTTGTTGCAGCTCTTCTACTGTACTTCCCACGAGCCCCTTCCTCCGAGCGGAGCGTCCCCCGCGCGGGGCCCGTCTCC